>JARHVA010007229.1:545000-560000 GCA_037957365.1 Torreya grandis | reverse complement strand
AGGTTCTTTGATTGGATGTTTGGTATCTTGAAGGGTCGATGAGGACAACATTATGCTAATTTGATTGTTAAAAGAGTACCGTTTTGATGTGTGACTCAAGTCAACACTTCAATGTAAATGATATGGAGACAAAATGATGAGGTTCCAAAGTTTATATTATAAATTATGTTCATCCATGATTCTAATTCATTGACACCTAGAGAAATTATGACAAGGCCATACAGAGCTTATAAGTGATCAAGTAATTTAAAGTTAGGTGGGTAGTAATGAAGAGGGGCATTGACATCATATTTCATGTGATATAATACACCAAAGGGCTCATATCATACACATTCCATAATGATGCTAAAGTGGGGATAATACATTGAGGTTAGGGAGCTAAACTTGTTTATTTTGATATAGTTGAAGTAATTTTCAAAGATTTTGCAAAGTGCATACCAGATGGGTGCATAATGGGGAATCAGTCATGATACAATGTGAATGTCATGGTAGAGGAGTCACTAGTTGATACAAAAGTTTGTCAATTGGCAATCAGCCCTAGTTACTAGGGAGGGTTGGTATGCTTAGTTCTTAATCATTAGGGGGTTCCCACATCATACACTTAAAAGGGAAATTTACTCCATAAATGAAAAAAAATGTATCCAAGAAGATACTAAAAATTAAATATACAAGCATACATACATATATAAATACATACATATATACATACATTCATACATACATACATACATGCATACATACATCCATCCATCCATACATACATACATACATACATACATACATACATACATACATACATACATACATACATGCATGCATGCATGCATGCATGCATGCATACATACATAGATACATACATGCATGCATACATACATAAATGCATGCATGCATACATGCATACATACGTACGTACATTCATGCATATATCTATGTATGTATAAAATTAAATTAGGAAAAAAAATATCTAGACTATAAAGAAAGGAAGGAGAACCATACATATTTACATTGAGTATTGTAATGGCCACACATAAATATGTTAATGCATAAATGCCACACCATAAAAATATGTTAAGCTACTACACAACACCTATTGCATTTCATGGCCTAAGATGTACTTCAATCTATGATGGGCACTAGGTGTCTCAGATACCTTTACCTCTATAGAGACCCCTAGTGATTGTGATGGTCTATGTCTTGAACGTATATCAGATGTAAAGGAAACACGTGTCTTATAATCAACAGTAACCTAGGCCTATAGGGGAGCTAACAATTATCCTCAAAGCCTATGAAATGTGAATGCACAAGATGCCACGACATAGTGGCATCCTATTCATTCAATGCCCATAGGAATTAGTAAATAATCTAAACAATTAGTAGGCCTAAATTTAGTAGGATCACACTGAGTGGCAATGAGTAAATAAGGCCATAAATAAGTCATGATGGTGACAAGTAAAAACATCCATAGGACCTACCTAGGATTTTTCTAGGGTTCACCTTTATTGAGATCTTTGAGGCCCCACAATGCTACAATGAATTCTTTCCCATCTAAATATGGGTACTTTCATGATTCACTATAGATGGAATTCTATGGTGGAAAGTGTGAATCTAGGAGTTTTGTTGGTAATGTGGCCCATGTACATCGACTTGAATTATATTCTGTGTATTTATAAAATATTATTGGTAGAGAATGAGGACTCATTACTTCATTATATAATTCCACCTCTTCTCCTTAACAAAAACAAACCTCTTCCCCATGTGAGACAATAGGTTAGAGGGAAAGAACTTCATCCTCTTTGATAGAAAATGTGTTAGTATCCTCATTCTCTCCATTAAGTCCATGTAGATAAGACACCTTCCCAAATAATTCCTCCACCATGGGGGTAAATTCATGACCTTTATGAATTTACCAATTACCATTGGTGGAAAAGGAGGGCCTTTGAGAAATCTTTCCTCTCTCATAGGTGGTAAAGGTAGGGTTTCCACAAATCCTTCCTCTACCATAGGTGGCAAAGGAATCTCCCTCTCTATTTTGTTAGACCTTGTGTCATGTCTACAGCTTCCTCACAAGTTAAGCTCCCTAGGAATGAAAGGTCTATAACTTCTAATTCCTTGGATGTTACAGTCATGGGGCATGACATCTTGAATACAAAAATAAGAGAAAGACCATTTCTTCCCACATTTTATTATGGCACAATAATCTTGCAACCTTGGCACTCTGAGATATTACATCTAATCAATATATTTCATTCAAAATCCTTAAATCCTAGTTATGAGAACCATTTGGTGCACATTTGAGACCATAATGTTCCATTTATTCTACTTCTCTTAATCATGGATTGAATGGGATCATTTTAACCAGGCTGCCTAAAATCTTGAGATTTAGAGGGTATCCCAAATCGACGACCATTAGATGTAGAGAAGGTTGCAGTTTCATGAAGGGATATCTACCACAAAAAAAAGATAAATATAATTATAAGCATGCCTATTGTGAGGATCTCCTTCATTTTTTCATCTATTTTTTTCATTTTATTTTTTAATACACTTGGCTATCTCAATCCAAAAAAGGATCTGGTTGTGGACAATGATGTGTTGAGCTCCATGTTTCCACCTAGATAGAGTAGAAAGGGTTTCAGAATCAATGATGAGGATTATATGGCAACTAAGTCTTCACGAGATCGTTATATGTATGGGGAGGGGGAAGAGGAGGATGAGATGGAAACTTATCCCATGAGCAAGACGTGCAGAAGAGAGCATAAGAAATCTCAAAAATTGTTGCCTTTGTGGAGTGCTTGAGGTCCATTAGTTTTATATGATTTGCATCACTCAACCTTTAAATGTGATTCAGTGTTAGTCTTTTGCACTAGACAACAAGTTGTCTCCCCAAACCATATACTACTAAACAATCCATTTTGGTGTTACTTGGACCTTTGAGCCAACTGCTAATAAATATGTTTCTTAGAGGTACAAAATAAACAAGATGAGAAATAAAATGAAGAGAGAAAAACAAACACAATGGAAAAGCCTTAATTCGACTAATTAGCGATAAATACTAAGGGACACTAATTTTAACGGTAAAAAATGCCTACTTTTAACCTCTTCTATGAAACTAGACATGTGGAGAATATGGTGTGGTGCATAACAATATATTTCTGCTCTTGTAGAGGAAAGACAGTAAAATAAGGCAACGTTAATGGTTGCTGCTCATTGGAACCAAGAACACCAAAAATTCAGGTGGATTAATAGTTGTATCATATGCGTGAAAATGAATAAAGAAAACTTAGAATATGAGACAAATATGATAAACAAGCTGCATCTCCATTGTTTATCATACGCGTGAAAATGAATAAAGAAAACCTAGAATATGAGACAAATAAGACAAATAAGCTGCATCTCCATGGTTGCAAACAATTGCATTCTCTCCTCCAGATGATGTGCATGTGGATCAACGCAGCCCAGATCTCACAACAGCGAAATCTCCATCACAAGAAAGAAAACCTAACCCCACATTTTGTGTGTTTTTTTTTGCGTTTGTTAGCAACATATTGACAACACCTATTGCACAAAGCAAGAAACATAAAAGAAGTAGCATGCCACTGGAGTCACGAGAATACCCAGTTTAATGAGACAAATAAGATAGACGAGCTGTATCTCCATGGTTGTATGTGGCTCGACGCAGCACAGATATCACAACAGCCGAATCTCCATCACAACAAACGAAACCCTAGCCCCACAATTTTTTTATTTTTGGTGCGTATGGTAACAATATTTTGACAAAACATTTTGCAGAAAGCATCAATGGTAGGGCCTACCTTTTATCTCTGGGCGTTTTGCTTATCGAAAGAGGATATTGTTCGGCCAATAAACAGCCAGCCTTAACAGTACCGACGAACTAACCCACCATGGATTTATGGATTTTCATATCGCCTTTTTAAATACACCATCTGAGTGTCACTGATGCAATTGTTTGTCGATTTCGCCGTTTGAAAAATCAAAGGGGTAGCATGCCACTGGAGTCACGAGAATACCCACTTTAATGAGACAAACAAGACAGAAGAACTGCGTCTCAATGGTTGTAAATGATTGCATTCTCTCGTCTATATGATGTGCACGTGAACCAACACAACAACCGACACTCCATCACAAAACACAAAACCCTAGCCCCACATTTTGTGTTGTTCTTGTGTTTTCTCTACGTTTTTCCTATCGAAAGGCAATATTGTTGTGGCAATAAACAAACAGCCTTACCAGTACCAACGAACTAAATCCCCTTGGATCAATGGATATTCATATTGCCTTTTGAAAGGTATTATCTCCGTATTACTGCAGCAATTGTTTGTTGATTTTGTTCTTTATTGTACTGACAGAATAGTCGGTTCCAGTGCTAACCTTCGCCCGTGCAATTGCAGAGCTTTCACGGTTGCCAATCCCCTTGGAAATTCTATTTCTTTATAATTTTAAAAAACAATGAACTGGCGTCAAATGCGAACGCTAATTCACGTTCGGTTTTTCTACAAAACATACCCGTGATGAGACGAGGGACCACTCGCAAGCATCTCTCCCGAGCTTATATAAAGTAATCTTAGCGAGCGTTTTCCAATACATAGCTTTTTCTTCTGTAGGAATACTTCACCCAGAGGAAAATTTGTATTCGAATAGCTTTTTTCTAATAGTTTGGCCCTTATTGTGTTACTTGTGTTTGTCTGACGATGCAATCAAAGATCGGGGGAGCAGCGGAGGACCAATGCACTGCTCCCCCGATCTTTGTTGCATCGTCAGACGCAACCAACGTGGTAGACGTTAATGCGGATGTTAAATTATGACGGTGATTCCAACGTGGTACACGTGACATCATTTGATGCCAAGGGCAATGGACTTGCTGATGATAACAAGGTCATTTTTTCTGTTTTCATTTCCAACAATTATTGCGTTCATTTCATTGTTTATTTTTATGCATTGAATTTTGATTGATTTGGAATTAGTACATGCATTTGAGGCAGCGTGGCAAGCAGGCTGCAACAAGGAGTCATCTACAATACAAATTCCCCCTGATTATCAAACATCGTACCTAAGGTATAATATTCGCCGTAAATTCAAAGCCCGCCTCACTGCATTTAAAGCCCTCCAAAATTCGTTTGTACGAGTTTTGTCATTCGCCCTCCCTATACCCTGGGCTCATTTGTAGTACCTACTTATTTTATTATAATATAATATGATTTTTGAAAAGATGTTTAGAATTACAATAAATTATTATATAATATTTTTTAATTAATATTTTTTATAATAATATATTATTATATTGGGGATCACAGCATAGTTTTATTTTGCGTGTAGAGGGATAGGAAGAAAAGGTTCAATGATGTCAGCGAACTAAGCTCAATAGGGGCTTCGCACTATCCTTCATGTGCGCAGGCAAGTGTATCTCCCTATCCTATCATTTGTAGGTTGAATCCGCATATTTGGGTTTCTATTTTATTGGAACGAGTAAACTTCTCCAGACTCAATGGTATTACTATTGTCGGTGATGTCCTTCTAAAATATGACGATGAAGTAAATGATAATCCGGATTTTAGGAGACTCGGGGGGAACAGCGTGGTGGAAACTTCCCAAGCCTATTTTTAACTGCTATCATTTCATTAACCTTGGCACTTTATGTGTTATAGGATCGTAAATTTGGTATCCCTTTGAACCTAGACTATAGACAACCATTATACATGTTTATTTATCTTATCATATAGCTTCCTTCATTCTTCATCTGGTATATGTGCATATAATAAGCAACCAAAAATTATCAAACCATTGACACTTGTGTTTCTTCCATGACATGCTTCATAAGGTATCTTCTTATGTAATGCAGGAGTTGGAAACTTGTTATGTATATATGTAGTAGTATAAATGGATTCAAATCAAAATACAATAGATAACCCACTACTCTAAAGCATGCATTTGGTACTTTCAACAAGAGCCACATTACTTCTTTTTATAACATCATTCTTCTATGGTGGATAGGAAGCAATGTAGTCAAGTTTGATCCCTTCCTTTGCACATAATGTTTTGAAACAATTTGAGGTATATTCACCCCTATTATCACATCTAATCCATTTCAAAGGTTTTCCTAACTGCTTCTCACCAGATATTTAGAATATTTTAAACAATTCTAATGCATATGTTTTATTTTTGAGAAAAACAAAGGGAATTATTGAGAGATCATCAATAAAGGTAATAAATTACATTGTCCCTTTGTGTGTCACTATTTGCATTACACAAACATATAAGAATGTATGAGCTCCATTTGATTGTTAGCTCTTTTGTCTCCTTTCTTTTAGAAATGGAATCTGTGTTGCTTTCCCAAATAATAGTCTTCACACACTTTCAAATCAATCGACAAATGTAAATTTAAATATTTTACAAGCTACTCTCTTTCATACCTCAAGTGGATGCATATTTTCAAGTCTAGTTTTGTGATGTCAAATGACTGAACTTGATCTTAAATTATCAACTATTTTCTAAAGTGCTTTGGTTATTATTGCACGTACTTTTACCAATTTCCATCTCTAACTCCCAAAGAAATAGTCGTTCATTCTAGGTCCTTTAGGATACACACCTTGTTGTCAAACTATATAAATATTGTAGCATCAATAATCATACTCGTTATCAAAATACTCTTTGCAAATCACGCACATACCACAAATATAATATTTACTTATGTGCATCATCCAACAAATTTATTTGATATATTTTTAACTCCCATCATCTCGTGGTTTATGTCATCTCCAATATTGACAATGTTCCATTTGAGTACTTTTTTATATGACTTAAATAAATGTCTCTTAGTTGAGTTTCTCTTGAATCTAAATAAGAATAAAAATTTAAAACATTAGACTTTTGGTGTTTGTACATAGGCTATGAGATAAATTGGAGTAGATCCCTAGTAATAAATGTCCAATGTGAGCATAGATGGAAGACACATGTGACAACTATAGATTAACATGCAAAGGATTGAAAGGCTTCCATTTTTAATACATGGGTTTAAAATGTAAACCATCATAGAGAGAAGTACCTAAAATTCATGGATCAATACATCTAAATGCAACTGTCTTTACAGACACATCTTCCCAAATGCCATGATGGAGATAGAGCTCTGCCTATATACAAAACTAGAGACCAAATATCTTACCTATAAAACAAGAGATCTAACCATCCTCAAAATTTTAAAACACTAACATACTAGAGCTCAAAAAACATGGGAAATAGAATGCTTGCAATTAACTATGAAAGCTTAATCTAATAAATCTCAAGATTTTGAGTAAACTAACATCAATTAAAAAACTAGAAAAGCACATATTGGATTGACATTATGTTACCATATTAGAGGGGATGCCAATATCTATGGATGAAGTGAGTTTATAAATTTGTGATAGGCAAAATAATATCTAGTACTCAATGTAATATGTCCAAGTAAAATGAAACCAAAAACATGAAAATATTTTAATAAAATAAAATAAGATCCAAATCAAAATCTTCCATTACCAAATCTCAAAAATATGAGATGTACATATAGGGGAGTGCATCTATAACTCCCTATAAATATCCAAAAATAATTGGACAAAGAGGAAATAATAATAGAGTAACTACCCTCCCTGAAATAGCCAGTCAAGGGAGTTAATTCATATTCCTTTGGTCAAAGTGTAACTCCAAGTAAACCTAAAAAATCTTATCTATTAAAGTAAGAAAACTCCAAAAAAGGTAAAAAATCTCATAATAAAAAATATGTGAAAATAATAAACCCCTACTCTGACATAGCATATATAATATATCATATTACAATTAAAAATCATTAACAACATAATATAGAAATTAGTTTGTTCTATTGTTGTAAAAACATTGGAAGCATGCCTAATGGAGGAATAATGATGATGAGGTGTTGTAAACATTTATTTTTAATTATGTTGATTATATGAACCAACCTATCCCAAATTTTATGGAGGAAATGTTTTTCAAACCATAAACAAGCTCTCAAAATAACAACAAGATGTTAACAATAAATGTTACTCATTAGCTCTAGTTATGATAAGTTAGCTCCCATTTGCTACAAGTTAGCTACCTAGTAAGTATGGGTTGGATAAAATTTGTTACATAGTACTTGAAAATTGTTACATGTTTTAGAATAGATGATATGGGAGGCATAACAAATGTTATGGATTTTAGAACATATACTACAATTTGTAAATTAGCTGCTACAAGTTAAAAATATGTTTCTACATGATACACATTAGTAACTCTAATGTGTTTTTATCCTTCATAGTTTTAGATATAAAACACCTTGAAATAAGTGTATTATATGTATTTTACCTTTCATTATCAACACCATAATAATTTGTTCTGTTAAATCATACTATATCATGTAAAGATAACTAGTTTTTTATAAAAATAATGTGTATATACATTTTTCATATAATATGTGAATATAAAAACATAATGTATAGGCCAAAGGAATGTTATTATAAAAATGTAAAAGAATTTTTTAAGTTATCATGAATAAATTTTATGTAAATTTTTTTACCTCATCAACTTGTATTGATTTTCAATCCATCCACATTCTCTAAGAAATAGGGCTTGTCCTAAATCCACTCCACGGTTTCAAGGATTTATGATCATGAAACATGTCATGATCACATATGGCCTATACTCTCAACCAAATTATAATTAAAAATGACACTTCATTTGAGGTATAAAAATCAACATGTCCCCTATATCTATTTGTCTAACAAGCTAGTAAATATGGTCATTGTATTCATATGGTAATTATACTCCATGTGGTTTTTATAAAAACACACATCATTACCAAAATTATGGGAAAATATAAATAGCTATGCATGAATTATGTCACATTAAAATGACTTAGTACATCCACATATCATCATAACAATTTTACATAGTCACATAGTGGATAACACTAAAGGATTATTTATGGAGCAATGCATATTTAATGCCCTTGTATCTGATACCAATAGGCATTATTAAAGATAGCTATAAACATTAAATAAATTTGGGTTTATTATATTATATCATAAACACTATTTATAAACTATATAGTACCTTAGTCTTTTACACTAGCCAAATATGAACCCTCATTGTTACCCTTAGTTCTATACCATTCCAACTACCAAAAGTCTAACATCCACTATCTCTTCTTCCTATTTCTTATGTCTTAGTCTCATAATTGTTATTATGATGACTTACAGTGTTTTTTGTACTTCAAATATTCTAAACCCACTTATATTATATCTCTATAAGTTTTATCCCTATGCCTATTTCATAGGTGTCCAAACACTTGTTTAAAATTCAAACACTTACGCCGATGTAAACATCCTATTACAAAATAAGTGTTCAGTTCCTTAATTTCATAAAATTTAGAAATGAAATGTATCCCTATGGTCAACCTAAGTTATTTTTTGCAAGATATTTCTCCAAAGGATTGATATTAATATGTGATCAATCCTCATTCATTCTTCACATAGCAACTTACTACATCTCACAAAGAAAAGTAACAAAAGAATTCAATCAAGAATTAATGTGACTAAAGCTTGCCTATTTTATCATTTTTACATATTATACATAGTGACAACACATATACACATTTGAAGTATTGAAAGAGAATTCCATGAGACTTATTTGTCAAGTTACAAGTTAGGTTATTATTTTATTTTCTTTCCACATATTGCATCTTGTCCACACATAAGATAACACATTAGGGGATAGATGCATCATTGTAAGGCCCTATTTGAAATAATGGCTATGTAGGTGGGTAGATGTAGGATAATGGGGGAAAAAAGGGTAGGGTATAAAATGACACTTTGTTTTCTTAAAATAACAATAGTTGAACTTGGAAGTAATGTTAGAAAAAAGAATAAAAAGGTAAAACCATAATCATGTGTCCCACTATCCATTCAAAAAAAAAAATTTAAAAATATTAAAAAATAAATCTTAAAGAATACTTAATGGTTTTTTTAAAAAATAGAAAAATGTATATGCACTAAATATTGTATATATAGTCAAAAAAATATTTTTTGACTAATTTAAATGAACCAAAATAAAGATATTTCGAGGAGAAGATAAAAGTGTATGTGACCTCTTTATGCCAAAAAGTGGGATAGACTATTATGCTTTGACCCAAAAAGAATTTTACTATGACATAAGAACATGAATTGTGGCATTTTGAGTCTAGTATATATATATATATATATATATATATATATATATATATAGTGTACCTAGATGATAAAAGTGTTAAAAATAGATACATTTGTGATAATCAGTTAGTCATTTTTTGTTAAAATAGAAGGAGATTACATGTGTATCAACACACTTTCTTTGAGTAAACAAAGGAATTTTTGTATGAAACTTCATATATGGATAGGTGAAATGTCAATATTTTTGAGAATTTTTTATATGTTTTTTATTATATATAATTTTTAAATAATTTTACAAGTAAAGAAACTAGGAAATTGAAAAACAAGTTAATGAACACATCTTTTTGACCTTAACTTCATCAATTTATTTTTTTAAAGCATAGATGACAATGTGTAGATTGCTGAGATATAAGTTTTTAAAATGTTTGAATAATATTCAAAAATTTATAATAAAATTTGTGATGACATCTATAAATTCCATTAATGCATCAGATATCTCATTCCCTACTATAATTAACCACTTATACCTGCAATTACAAACTTGTAACCAATTTTCCTTATCTAATTCTTGGTTATCCACTCTTTATAGGCTTTGACTTCAATATTTCATATTTGATCATTGAATATATTTCTTGATTTACTTGATCTAATTCTAATACTTTGGATATAAATCTTAATATTTCACACATACCATTCTACTCATCTTCACTCTCTATCTTGTGTCATTCCTCACACTAGCTTACAAACATGTTTCATGCTTGTTTAGACTAAAAGACCTCTTTTATTGAACAAGGTTTTGTACATGTAACCTCTCAAAATTAAATATCTCTCTAAGCCTTAAAAGAATTTCTCTATCAAACTCAAACATCTTTAAAATCTCAATCCTCATCTTAACTTCTCAAGCCAACAATCCCTCTTGAGGCTACTAGCTTTTTCTCTGACAAATTTGACAGATATAGTAAAGTACAGAACCAAATAAAAACATTAAATACATATTATACTATAATTTATTGAGATACACCTCCATGTTAAATTATATTATCCAATTCTACATGGCGATGCCAATTCTAATACCTACCCAGACCTAATTAGGTTTCTCATGCACCTTGTAATGCACAGTCACTTATATTTATATGGTCATACTTTGTACCATCCAAAAATCTTGAAAATATCTTTACTCACTTAAATATATCATATAATATAAAATTTAAAATATTTTTTATGGTAAAATAATTTTTTATGAGACTTTCTAGTATTTAGCTATAACATAGGGTTAGCAGGCTCGTTTTGAACCCAAGAGGGCTTCATTTGCTTTTTAAAGAGTATTAGTGGGTTTCAAAACTTCCATTAACCATATTAAGGTCTGATAAACCTTTCTCAACATTTAACAAACTCAAACATTGTTATATTCCCTTAAAATCATGTTGAAACATGAATTTTCACATTGTTTCCATGACACACTTTTTCTATGTTCAACTTACAATAGGGATTAAACACTTTCACCACTTACCACTAGTTTTTAACACAAAAAATGTGACAATAATGTCTAACCAAAATAAATAAAACTCTCCAAACACTAACTCTACTTGAAATTACTTCCAACCATGTTCCACTCATTAACTACATAATATTTTGTTTACATTAACTATTTGTATACCAACAAAATAGGGTTTGAACAAAAATACCTTACTTGAAGGTTATGTATCTTACCACCAAGATCATTATTAATTATTTTTTCACTCTATTCCTCTTTTATGTCATTTTTAATTCAAAAATAATCCATTCCCAATATGCTAAATAGGGTGCTTACATAGTCAAGTTACCTAAGTCTTTGCTTCTTTGGTTAGTATAAAATGCAAATCCATGTAAATGAATGACAATTTTATTCAATAACACATCTAAAGATCACAAGGATACTCATTATCTATCATATTAAGAGGATTCTCTTTTTATTACTTTCTTACTTCATTGAATTAAGATAAAAACCTGATCGTAGTCATGCTTAGAATTGTTCTTTGAAAATCCCATTACAAACTACTCATTTCATGAGATTTTACACTATTCAAACAAAAAGGATGCCTCACTAAAATAAGATCAAATCAGATCAAATATAGATATCTGTTTTAGCTTTCAACTTTGTTTGGTTTTGTGTATGTACATAGTCATCACTGTTATAGTGTATAGGCTACCTAATTCTTTATCTTCATTTTCTTCCATCCTCCGTAACACTATTTTATATCCACCTACAAACTAAATCCAAAACTTCTTGACCACTACCTAAATTTAATTTATTATCTCCTTTAAACCAAAACTCATTACATATATAAAAGTAATGTACTTTCTTACAACTAACTTTCTTGGTAACTCCCTCTTGGCAACAAAGTCCTATGTGACCATTAAATTCAAAATATTTATTTGTGATATTTTCCACATGAGTTATACGTGACATACCCCAATAGACCCATCTAGACTCATTAGGACTCCTATAACAACATTAAAAACTTGACGGTTCCTCAAATCACTTCTAACATACTTATTTAAATTCAAATTTTCAAATGCTTCCTTTGGTTGGAAAAGCCAAAAGGGATATAAAGACTCACTAATGGACAAACCTAATGACCCCAATGCCTTCTAAGGCATACTAAGATTAAAAAAAACAATCATCTAAACATGTTTAATTTATATAATGTACTTGATGCCCCTACATCATACTCTTGAGAGAGAAATTGAGATTCAATGGATTGCTAGGTTATTATCTATTGTCTTCTAGTTCTTATCCCTTGGATCATCTTTGTTTCTTGTTTCTCCTACTCCTTCCTAATTTATCTTCTTATTTTTTATTTCATGCTTACCTTAATCAAACATTTTTTTTGTGTCTCATGTCCTTACTTTATTACATCATCAACTTGCACTCCATGTGCACTTAATCCTTCCTCTTTACCTCTTTTGTGTGGATTTTAGTTTCCCAAATATATTTATGTTATACCTACACTTTCACCTATTTTTGACATGGTATTTATTCTTGCAACAAAATCAATAACTATATCTTGCCTTTCTACTTCAAAATTATTCATTGTTACCAACATTTATCTTTCTTCATGTGCTTTGTCTTCACCCACAAGGCTCTCATCTACTACAACTTTCACTTTTTCTTCCTTTTCTCTAAACTCATCATGCAAATAATTATCCAAGGTTGCTAATTCTACCTCTAATTTCTCACTACTTTCATAGACAAACATAAAATTAGAATTCATACCTTATTTATGGGGTTCCAGTCCTTTATCCAAGACTTTAATGAGGCCTTCAAGATGATCTTAATCTTCTTTATCATGCTCAAAACTTGGTTGGATACAACTATTCTCTTTATTCATATTCAAACTCTTCTGATTCATCTCAAGGTGTTGTTATTCATCTTCTTGCATCCTCATCTTTTATCTCTTTATCTCATTCTTTATTTACTTGCAAAACAACCTCTTTTGCCTCCTTTCCTCTTTTAAGGCTTTCTCTTTCATTTTCTTTATCTATTTCTTGATTGTCCACTTGAGTGGTGTCTTCCTCATCTTCTATCCACGTAATGGGTTTCACATTTCTCTTATCTACTCTACCATAACTATCAACTTATCCATATAAGGGCTCATCTCTTACATCTCCTTCTCCATCTCTCTCTTATTGGTGCCATCTTGCACCATCTTGTTCTTGTGGTATCTTCTCTCAACAACAATGCCCTATTTATTCTTACCTCTCTCTTTCCTCATCTCTTTGAATATGTCAAATAATTATTTGGTCTCATTTGGACCTATACCTCTCTCTGATAAGCCTTATCTCACTTGTCACATCATGACCATTCACTAAGTTTATCTCATTCACTATGACCTCACTTGGGTCATTCACTCTTGTCCTTTCACTAAAACTTCTTTCTCTCTCCTCAAGATTACTTATGATATCTCTCTCTCATGATATTCTCAATATCTCTTTCATTCAAGAAGCCACACTTGGTTGCAAGTATTCTACCAACCTTATCTCTTACATACACCTCAATACTATATCATCAACTTATCAAAAACTCCTGATGAATAACAAAACAAAACTTTCACCTTATTTGTTGATTGTCATTGCTCCTCTTCTCCCAATGATTTATTTCTCTAATACCAAAATGGTGTAGATATTCTCTCATTCTCTGCTCTATTTACCTTCTGGTACCTGCAATTACAAACTTGTAATTAATTTTACTTGTCTAATTCTTTTTTATCCACACTTTATAGGCCTTGACTTAAATATTTTGTATTTTCTCATTAACTAGACTTCTTGATTTTTATAATCTACTTCCAATACTATACATATAACTCTCAATCTTTCACACATACCATTCTACTCATCTTCATTCCCTATTTTGTGTGATTCCTCACACTATCTTACCACATACTTTATTCTTCTTTAGACCAAAAAAATTCTTTTCTGGAATAAGCTTTTGTAAATGGAACTTCTCAATATAAAATATCTCTCTAGGTTTTATGAACTTATCACTCATAAACTCACATTCTTTTAAAATCTCAATCCTCAGTTTAGCTTCTCAAGCCCATAATCCCTCGTGAGGGTAATAGCCTTTTTTAAAATAAATCTAATTCGTACATTCAAGTATGGCACCAAATACATAAAATAAAGACATATTTTTCTACCCTCTATTGAGATACACCTCTCTATGAAATTAAACAATCTAATTTTGCATGGGGATACTAATTCTAATACCTACACAAACCTAATTACGTCTCTCATGTATCTTGTAACACTTAGTCCCTTATATCTATACAAT
>JARHVA010007229.1:527500-535000 GCA_037957365.1 Torreya grandis | reverse complement strand
CATATAGTAGGGTTACAAGGACTTTTAACACTCCTAATTCAATCATATTGTACTATTCATGTAGAAGAAGGACTTGGTAAAGTTTTGAGGGTAGAGGGTTGATGGATTTTGGTTTTTAGAAGCCTTAAATTTGCCCATTTAAGCACTAAATTTCTCCATTATCATCTACATGTTTTGAACATTTGAGTGATCATTGATGTATTAAGAATAAAAAAATCATATTCTCATGTTTTAAGGATCCTATCAAGAGAAAAGACATACCATGAGAAAAATTATCTTCAAAAGAGGCTTGTATACTAATTTTTAACCACATTTGCACCTGTAGGCATGCCTAATTCCAAAATTGTTCACCTACAGCCAGGACCCATATTCCATATCATAAATGATGAGGATTTTGATCATTGAGATATCAATTTTGGTTGATAAAAAGGACTCTAAAGGGTCTCATAATACTTCCAAATAACATGTGTCATAACCTTAAAAATATAATACCAATCTACATGTCCTTTACCTCAAAAAATTCAACTATTATTGACTATTATAGGCAGTAAATGGAAAGTAGTGTTTTCAATATGCATTCAGCTCAACTATGAGACAAATTAATGAAAAAAATTACCAATGGATTAAAAAGGATTTAAGGGGGTTGTAAACAATTTTTTTTAGACTAATTTTTTTAAGTAATCTATAGGTGTACCTCTAAAGCAAGCAAATATAGTCAGTTGTAACTATAGACATATAATGAAATGAAGCAAGGCATCTAAGTGTTTTTATTAATTGAACTCAAGGTGAGAAATGAGTCCAATAATTTATAAAACATAATTTAATCTTAACAAAGGGTTATAGACATTATCTCAAGCCTAAAGTAATTAACCATCACCTATAGGTATGATGCCAAAAGCAAAATGCAATTAGAGATAGAATATTATCTTGACCAGTCAAGTATGGAAAGAGGTATATGAAGATTTGAAGTGATAAACCAAAACTATAATTCCTTCATGTTGATCATTAAAATTTATATAGTCTTTATTTAGTGGAATACAAATTAAAAGGAAGGACCTCATGATTCAACACAGTCCACATGAAGAATCTTGCACAAAGTTTACTTAATAAGAGTTTGCCTTGGATTTTAGAGGGGTTTATAGGTCAAATGACCTGATAAAATGATTTAATTTGGTGTTTAAGGTTTCCATAAGTTTTATAATCCCCTCCAAATTTCCACTTGTTTGATCAAATAGGGGAAGTATCGTTTGTTTTCTCTCAGACAGAGGGTACTTCCCTTTATATTAGAACCCTGTAGTTTTGGAATGTAGAGATAAAAGGACTCTCTAGGATATAATTAAACCTTGAATAGATGTCAGATAATATATAAAAAGCATACAAAAACATGATAAATGAAGTAAATAAGTATGAATTTCAATAAGGATGTGTAAACTCTCAAAGTTGTTGTCAGGGTTTTGGCCTAAAGCCAAAATGATGGGTCATATTAGTTTTCAACCTTGGTATAGCTTTGTAATGGATTAAAAAATATTTTTAGTGTCATTGTAGATGTTATAAAGCTCTTGGTATGTATATAAATCTCAACTAATCCATTTTTTATTTCAAAACAAACTCAAGCATGTACGAAATGGAAAGAAAAGCTCGATAAGGTGATTTCAAATGCTCACATCTCTCATGAGAATTTGAATGGAGGTCAAAGAAGTTTGGAGGGGTTAACATGGGTCTTGAACTTTATTACAGTGAATTTTTTTTTTGTAATTTAAATGTTAAATCTTTATGAATGAATATTAATAGGGTAAAATAGGCTTAGGCTCATCAAAACCCTTGCTTGTGACCAGTTTGAGGAGATTGAGCAAGTAATGAACCAAAATGGCGTAGTTTTTATAGAAATTTTTTGGAAATTATATAAGTCTCAGTTAGACTCCCTACCATTAGGATGAGTTGTATATAATTTTTATGGATAGGGTAAAAAATTATATTGTTGACTATTTTGTGCATTATGTAGGTTCTAGGAGGTTTCAAGAGATGCTAATCACATGGAATGGAATATTAGGACTTAATATAAATTTTAATATTAATTTAATTCCTTATAATAACTCCAAGGTACCTAAACAAATAGCTTTATCTCATCCATTCAAAACTAGCATAGTGATCATGATGGTGAGAAGTGTGAAAACATCAAGTAGATGGAGTTTTAAGGCATGATTGAGTAGTATAAGGCCATGAAGAGTCATTAAAAGTGTCATCCACTCCATCCCATGGATTTTCATTTAAAACTAAATGCAATTTTTGGGCGAAGAGTGAGGGGTGACTGAAAATAGATTTTTCTTAGAGTGTAGATAATGATGCCTCATTTTTAGATGATTCTAGATGACTAAAACTAAAACCAATATATGGAGAGGCATGTATATATACCCCTTACCCTTCAATTTGATCATCAGACCTATTCCTAGTTAGTTTTGGGATGTTTAAACATTGATAAATCATGAAGGTAGTTTTTTTGCGCTAGAATGAGAATTTCTACGCCATTTTTTAAATTTTTTAATGACTTGGGTTGACACTTATGCTTCTTGACATTGAATGGTTCATTTCACATCTTCTTTTTAAGCATTTTTAACTAATTTTCTCATCTTAACAAGTTTCCTTGTGACCTTTTTAATTCTCTCTCTCTCTCTCTCTCTCTCTCTCTCTCTCTCTCTCTCATCTCTCTCTCTCTCTCTCTCTCTCTCTCTCTCTCTCTCTCATCTCTCTCTCTCTCTCTCTCTCTCTCTCTCTCTCTCTCTCTCTCTCTCTCTCTCTCTCTCTCTCTCTCTCTCTCTCTCTCTCTCTCTCTCTCTCTCTCTCTCTCTCTCTCTCTCTCTCGTTAATGCCCTTTGTAATTTATGCTCCACTTAAGTATGGAAAATCCCTACTCATTGTCATACCATTTGATCAACAAAGACTAATAGTTTTACCACTTGTATGCCTATTATTAATGTGTTCATTTTTAATGTTTGATCTTGCATAAGTGATGATTCTTATTTTCTTAGCATGGTTGTCTCATTGTCTCACCTATTTATAACTTGAAAGCTTCTTCTTGTAGGTCAAGTGAAGTGTCTTATGAGGTGTCAAGGTTTAGTGAATTTTCCTACTTAAATAGTGCCATTTTTTCCTCTTTTTCTAGTCCTCCTAGCCCTAAAAATTTCTCATAACCTTCAAAATCAAACATTGTTGTGAGAAGATTCAGATTAGAGAAGTGTATACATAGTTGATCTCTTGATCTCAATGTCTAACATGCAACTACTTCGTAGTTATAATTAAATTTTGGTATATCACCTCCTTTAATATAGTATTCTTTTATTTTTCTCTCTCCATTTTACCTCACAAGCATAGGTGTAGTAGTGATCTAATGTGGTACATCGAAAGAGCTATCACTATCTAGAGATTCACCTCATTCTTAGGCTCACTCATAGCCTAGATGTTTTTCAATTGGGCCATTTGGATGAGGAGAGCTAAGACATGTCCTCAAATGATACAAATCCAAGTGATAATAATTTTTGGCATGCCCAATGGGACTATTAGTCTAAGAATTTGAAATATTTTTGGTGTTATCTTTCAATACATCAGGCTTTGTAGGAATCCACCCAAGCATCAATGGTGAATTGAAAGTTACATTAGCTGGTCAAGTAACCAAGGTTTTCCTTTTGAATATTTTTGGTAATATTTTATTCTATTTTATTACTTTCAATAAGGTCTCATGGCTAATTTTTTGTGGTTGAGTACCATTTTACGCAAGTTGATAAGATATCTAAAACTTATGGCATTCCCTATCAGTGTTGGTGTCATTTTTACCAATATTATCATGATCATTACCATCTCCAACATAACATTTATAATCCTTATTATGATTATTATCAGTCCTATAGCTATCCTTCTTAATGTCTTTCTGCTCATAGTCAACCTAGTCACTTCTCTAATCAGTTCATTTCCACTTTCAATCAAACTCTTTTGGGATATGATAAGTACATGATACAAATTGATACCCTAATGGGATGTGTTCAAGAGGTTCCTAGTCATCTCATTCACAAGGTGAGAGATGAATTAGAGCTATTAAAAATATAGTAGGCACCTATTGAGAGAGCTAATTGGCAAAGTCTCACAAGTGAGATGTTAGATGTTAGTGGCCTAGTTTCATCCTTATAGGATAGGTTAAAAAATCATGAGAAATTAAATTACCAAACCTATCACCCTTCATATCCACATCCCCATAATTTATATCATTTATAAATGATTTCCACTCGTGAACCCAATCAAGATTATCAATGCCATCCTTTTCCCAATCAGCTAAAATAGAGAGTTGGAAAGATGAGCCTTATTTTTGAAATAAACCTTGATAGGTAGATTGAGATATCCAATATGAAAAATTAATAAATATATCCTATAAAAAAAAAATCTAATCCCTCATTTCCCTCTCCCATTACATCCACACCTCAAGTAGAGACTCCTAGTTATGAAATCCTAAGTTGGAGACAAGGTGGAGAATCTAAGCCTAAGAAGATTCTAAGACTATTAAAAACCTCATCCACGTCTAAAATTACATAACTAAATAAAGAAGAGACTCCTAATCCCACCATCCTAATCTAGAATAAGTTAGTGGAATCATGGGGAAAGAAAGAGGATAAAATCCTTGATAAAGAGTGTGAAGTTGAGAAAGAGCTTGATCCTATGTAAGACCATCCCACCCTTCCTCAAGAGACTCCTTGTATTCCATTTCAGCCCTCTTGTACTACTCATCCTCATGATGATTCATATAAACTTCAAGAGAGACTTTTCCAAGATAACCTAGCCAAGAAAATTGAAGAGTTAGAGTCAAGGATGAAATTGCTAAGTCAAGGTGTGATAGAAGGTTTAGAACCAAAAGAAGATCCTATGCCTAAATACACCCCATATACCCTACATAAATATATTCCTCAAGATAAATAAAATTTTAATGAATTAATTATCAAATTTAAGGAAGAAAACCAATCTATTTTATCACATGGTCTGCCTTCCCTTCCTCAAGAGCTTCTAAAAAGATCCCCTGCAATTCATTTCCAATCTATTTTTGAATCCTATGCTCCACCACCACCAACTAGTTCATATTTTCCTTATGTAAATATGGTATGGGAACCTAAATATTATTATTTTATTCATAAAAAAATATAACTCTTGCTTGAAGAAAGCCTAGCTCCTTGGCATCCTCATTGGCATCTAAGTGTTTGTATTGCATGAAATCAAGGTGAACAATTAATCCAATCATTTATAGACCACCATGGAAGCTTTAATAATGGTTATATATATTTTATAAATCCTAAATAATCAAACATCACCTATATGTATGGTTCCAAAAAACAAAACATAGTCAAAGATGGAATATTGTCTTGACTGGTTAGGTATGCAATGGGGTATATGAAGTGTTGAAGTGATGAACAAGACCTAGAATTCCTTCATGATGATCACTAATATATATATAAATATATATATATATATATATATATATATATATATATATATATATATATATATATATATATATATATATATATATATATATATATATATATATATATATATATATATATATATATATATATATATTCTTTTTTAATTTGAAAAATAATCAAATAAAAGGACCTCATGATTCAACATATAGTCCAGATGAAGAATCTTGTACACAGTTTAATTTTTAAGGGTTTACCTTAGATTTTGGAGGAGTTTAGAGGTCAAATTACGTAATGAAAGGATATAATTTGGTGAAAAGGGTAAAATTAAATTTTATAATACCCTAAAATTTTCCAATTGCTTGATAAAATATGTGAATTACCCTTTATTTTGTCTCAAACAAATCCCTTTGTATGAAAACCCTATAGTTTTGGAATGTAGAGACAAAAGGGATCTCTAGGATATGATTAAACCTTGAAGGGATGCTATATAATCTATTATAAACCTAGTAAAATATGTGAAATGAATTAAATAATTATTAGTTTAAGAAAGGAGGTCTAAACTCTCGAGGTTGAAGTTGGGACTTTTGGGCACGGTTTTTGCATAAAGCCCAAATTATGGGTCATATTCATTTCCATCCTTGGTAGAGCTTTCTAATGGATAAAAAAATGTTTTTAGGGTCATTTCAGATGTGGTAAAGCTCTTTTTATACATACAAATCATAAATAGTCCATTTTTTATCTCAAAACTAACTCAAGACTTTAGGAAATGGATGGAAAAGCTTGATAACGTGATTTCAAATGCTCACATCTTTCATGAGGCTTTGCATGAAGGTAAAGGAAGTTTAGAGTGGTTAACATGGGTTATAAAATATAATATAGTGATATTTTTTACAAATTAAATTTAAAATATTTATGAATGAATCTTAAGACGGTAAAATAGGCTTAGGCTCATCAAAACCCTTGCTAGTGACAAGTTTGGGAAGATTGGGCAAGTAATGCACCAAAATGACATAGTTTATCTGGAACAAGGGTTGGACATTATAGAAGACTTAGATAGGCTCCTTCAAATTAGGATGAGTTATAAATAATATTTATGTACATGTTATAACTAAATCCCCATATCAATTTAATGAATCATAACAACTCCTAGGTACCTCAACAAATAACTTTTTCTCATCTAGTCGAAACTAGCATAGTGAGTATGATGGTGAGAAGTGTGATATTTAAAGTCGATGGATTTTTAAGGAATGCTTGATTATTATAAGGCCATGTATAGTATTTTAAAGTGTCATTCACTCCATCCCATGTATTTTCATGTAAAAATGAATCCAATTTTGAGGCCAAGTGTGATGGGTGACTTAAAGTGGAGTTTTTTAAGAGTGTAGGTAGTGATAGCTTATTTTTAGATGATTCTAGATGACCAAGACTAAAACCAATGAATGGAGAGACATGTGTTCAAACCTTACCCTTAGTTTAAATCATTATACCTATTATTTGTCACTTTTGGGATGTTCAAACATGGATAAACCATGAAAGTAATTTTTAAATCCATAATGAGAACTTCTATGCCACTTTCTAAGAGTTTCATGAAATGGGGTGACACTTGTGCTTCTTGAACTTACATGGTTCATTTCATATCTTCTTCTCATGCATATTTAACTAATTTTCTCATCTTTAAAATATTCCTTGTGACCTTTAGACTTCTTTCTTCTCCTTTCTCTCTCTCTCAAGTTCTATAAGAACTAACTAGTTTGGCCTTTGTAATTCATGCTCCACCTAAGTATGGCAATGCTCTACTCATTTTCATACCATTTGATCAATAAATACTAATAATTTTATCTCTTATATTATTATTAGTGTGTTAATTTGAAATTTTTGATGTTGCATAAGTGATGATTCTTGTTTCCTGACCATGGTTGTCTCATTCTCTCACCTATTTATAGTTTGAAAGCTTCTTCTTGCAAGTCATGTCAAGTGTCTTATAAGGTGCCAAGGTATAGTGAATTATCCTACTAAAAATTGACATTTTTTTCCTCTTTTC
>JARHVA010007229.1:510000-517500 GCA_037957365.1 Torreya grandis | reverse complement strand
AATATTTATTTCTACTTTAAATAAGTCCATGATTTTTAAAAAGTTTATATCTTTTGATGACTTATGCAATGTTTTTTAGGACCATAACAAAATGCTTATTTCGTTAATAAGCTTAAGTATGCATCAAAAAATCTGACTAAATCTACATCCAATACTGAGTTTACTATCAAACCAAGTTATAAAGTAAAACCTCTTGAGCTTAAAAAATAAATGACCTCCATGATTAATGCAGTGTCACAACAACCTAATTGACTCATCTTATCTAACACACCAAGGATATAATTTACATGATTATGAATCTCCCACTTCATTACTCTTATGGATTTTATAGTGTAATTTTATATCTATTCCTCATCCTATAAAGGTTTATATGAGTATATCTCTACCCGAAGGGTATGATAAAAACAAACTTATTATTACTATCACGAAGGCCCTAGCCATTCTATGAATAAATGTTCTACCTTGAGGCATAAGATATAATAACTCATTGATGACTAAAATATGAAAGTTGATGATCATCCAAATAAATTAGGTTCACAACCTAGTGATCCTCCTAAGCAAAAAATATTTAACAATCTTTAATAAGACCATTCTAAGAAAGATCCAAAGGTACAAAAGGCATATAATGCACATCTTATTCCATTAAATTATGATCTACCACTGGATGGGATTTTTCATGTTTAAATGCAACATACATATCATATGGTTCAAAAACCCTATATTACATTATTTGATAGTGAGACTAGGGATGATGAATCATGATTCATTCCTTAAACATTTGATCATATCTTGATCACCATCATATACATAGTGTTATGATTGATAATGGTTTAGGTGATAAATTTTACACCATGATATTACTTATGCATTTAGATTATACAAATCATGATTTACATCCTTTAACTAGATCAATTATATTATTTGATGAGGCTTCACAATAGGTTCTTGGTGAGATTGACTTACCTTCATAGGTGGGTCTTGCACGTGTGGTTATTAACTTCTTAGTTATACCTTCCAAGGGTGTCTTTGATATGTTATTTGGGTAACCTTGGATACATACACTTTATGTGGTACCTTCTTCATTACATATATGTGTTAAATACATTCATGTCAGTTAGAGAATTATAGTTTCTAGAGATCCAAATGAGCATCCTCTATAATAAGAAAAATTTATATCTATAAATCTAATTATTAATATTAGCAAGGTTAATATTCCATAAAATCATAATAAATAAGCAATACCCTTTAATAGGTAGCCATTTCTTGAGAGGCAATTCCATCATATATCCATAATAGGTTACATAGAATCCTGATCTACTACACACCATATTTTAGTATCTAGAGCACTTAAACATGTTCCTATTACTATTATTCCATTGAAACCATATACCATTTAGTAATGGGTTCCATGAACCCCCTAATGCTAGGGTTTCTTCTCAACCATATATCCCTATTATACATATATACAACATCACAAATTTTACAATGTCAAATATTTAACCTATACATGCTCCTTGGTAGTAAAAATAGTTTTTTGCATTAGGTTCACAATGGTGAGATAACTAAGAACATCCATTATATGAGATCATAGGATAATCTTTTAGATGTTTAATATTATAAAATAACAAATTTATTTACAACATTTTACATATTCTATGGGCTCCTTGGCATTAATTATTTTAGTTTCATGTTAGTGGATAAAATATTATTAATTTATATATACATATGTGTTTCATGCATCTTCTTAGTTTGATGAACACACATGAACATGATTTATGAGGTTTTGTATGTTGGGCTTTCCCTCCAATCATGTCATTTAGACATTGGGAGCATCCACTTTTTTTTATCACAGTATATCTAGGTTATAGCATTCTATGATAATTTTCCATTATCATATTTGAGATTATATGGTTACACGTGCCTTTATCCACGCTACTGTATTTTACAATGTACTTAATATGCTATGTAATTAAAAAAAATTAATATACTTTTGATCCATGGAATAGTATGTTATGTTTATGGTGGTTGTTTATGATTTCATTTGTGCACTACCTTGAGTTTTTTTACCTTGTTATTGCCTTCCATGTTTGAGTATTTTAATACACTCCATTTTTTTCATCCCCTAATGCCTTTATTTACTTATTTAGTATCTGAATATGTCACTACTTATTTTATGGACATTTAAGTATTTAATGCTTACTTTTTTTGACATTTTAATAAGTTATAGTCCTTTGATTTAATGGAATTTGAACATGCCCCTTATTTTGGTCTCCTTGGACAATTCTATTGTGATTTGATATTGAGTTTTCTTGCATGTGTGCCTAATTTATTTTTAAGATTTTATTTTGACTCTCTATATATTGGCATAATCTATATCATACATCTTATTCATTGATGTAATCACATTTATTACACTTCAATGATATATCTACCCAGACATGTTTCTCATATATACTACATGATACATTCAAATTTTACATGATTATTTTATCCTTTTGAGGTAAGGTAACCACCATGTTTTAATTCCTATTACCTCAAATGGGGGGACATATTAGTAAGGAACCATAGAGGCATGGATTACACATTCTTCACATAGTCATATTAAAGTATGGGTATGTTTTGAAAACATTTTACCGACACTTAAACTAGTTTTTTATTTTAGATTATAGTGTTATAATGACATAGAAACATGTTCTCCACACTTACACAGATTAAAAATTATCCAATCACATATTTATATGATTTGGATTCACATTTATGGTAGAATTATATACATTGATACCATTATATACCTAGGTTTTATTATGAGACATATATAAGGTGCATATGGTAATAAATTAAAAAAAAATTGAAAAATCAAATCAAATTCTAGATTTCAAACACTTCTATGGACTTTCTCTCGCTAGGTTAGACTGTTATGGACTATTATTGAGCCAATATACTAAAGTAGTTGGTTCACTTTTGGTATGTTTGAGGTTATTAAATCACTCAATCTTAATAAGTTTATAGGTTGGACATGTTTACATCATGCAACCTCACAAAACTTATTATTTGAGTTACCTTGGTTCACTCATGATCACCACATTATAATTATGATTTGGGTTTGACGGTTGAGCTAATCTCAACTACCAGTTGGCAACTCAAATTTTTTCCAAGGTTGGGAACAAGTTTTTCCCTTCAATATTTATATATTAATGTCCTTTTTAGATATATATTTATCCCAATCTCAACACTAATGGATCATAATGATCTATCATATTAAATCAACTTACCAAGAGACAAGGAGGTTGTATTGATACATAGGTGTACTCCTAAACCTTGATATTTTAATTTAAATGATTTAAATTATTTCTATTTAAGGTTTTGTGCACTAATTATAAAGTATAAATTGTTCTTGGTTATCATTCAGTCAATAAAAAATAATCAAGTTAGGCTCATGCAGAGGAAATTTGTGTTATACACACCCATATACAAATTTCTTTTCCTTTAAAATAGCAATTTCATTACTAGATTAAATGGGCAGAAAATGTAGATGTTATTTATAAATTATATATGACCTCAGTCTTATAAACTTGGAAAATATGGATGTAGGATGTTCTTCTTAGTTATACACCTTTCCCTCTACCAAAATTATTTCATCTGCTCTCTTATGCCTATTGCTTATGACTTGGCCTGACCAATTTTATTTTGGTGAATCATAAATTTTATCATTCATATAATGCCATAAACATTCTTATCATAAGTTTATTTTATTTTTATATATGTGCTTTTTTTAAAGTTTCTTAGACACTTGTGTCTTAGTCATATGCCTATGTTGATGCAAATGTCTTATTTTAATGAAAGTGACTAGTTCCCTAAGCTCATCAAGATTTAAAATTAATCATATCCCTATGGTTAACCTAGGTTATTTATTATAATATATTTATTAAAATTATTGGTATAAATACATGATCTCACCTCATTCATTATTCACCTATCAACTTCCTACGTCTCACAAGGTAAAATAACAAAATCATTTAATCAAGAATTCAATTGAGTGAAGCCTCCCTATTTTTTCCAATTTATATATCAAGCATAGGAAAACACATATTTAGGTCTGAATTATTGAATGGTCATTCCATGAGTGCTATTTTACAAGTGAAATTCTAGGTCAGTATTATACTTTCTTTCTACATATTAAATCATTGCACACAAACAAGCCATCACATTAGGGGAGAACTAAGTTAGTTTGAGACTATATTCATAGTAGTGGATACATAAGTAATACTAATTGATAAAGGGGTATCTCATGTTAACTCAATACTCTGAACCCATTAACCCTTTTTTTACCAAGGTCACTATGAAGATTAAGAACTAGGTTTTTGATGATTCAACAAGAGTGACAATCTATGAGTTAGATCCTAGTAAACAAAAGAAAATGTGACATATAAAAAATAATAGGTTAGGTGGTTACATTTAGATCTAATAGGTGTTCTATATTCAACACCCACATCTATGTTAGATATAAGTTTTGATGAAACCATCGTAGGTTAGCACATGTGTCTGACATCATCAAGGTCAAATTTATAAAAATTGATGGCTGATCCAAGATCCAAATCCATTTTTTTCCAACCTATTCCACATTAAATCCATGTCCACACTATAATCTAGCTACATATTATTGATTTATTTTAATATCATTCATTTTTTGTACTTACTATTTTAAGAATATCCTAATATTTAAATCCATAAAGTTTTTCTATTTGAGTTTACAATTAATTATCCTACTATAGATGTATTGTATCACCCTTGTGCCCTAGTATATTTCTATCTCCTTTAGTTCTAGAATCTTTAATATTTATTGTAAGGTTAAACATATAGAAGATATAATATTTATTAATGAAGTATAGGTCATTACGACTTAAGAACAAATGGATTTTCACACAAATAATCACTTTTAATAAAGTGATATGTCTATGTACAATGTTCTTACCTAATGTCCTTTACACAAATATTTAATGTCTAAGTTTTTGGGGTAGTGACACTTGTGGAAATATCAACCACATAAGATCATGGACTCTATGTACTCTTATATTCAAAATATAAGTGAGAGATCAGTGTGCTACTCAATGAAAAAGTGATTGTGCCATGCAGAATGATCTTGGAAATTATTTACATGGAGACCAATTCACTAAGTTGTGTGAACCAATTCATACACAAATACATGATATTAATGAGAAATAAAATTAAAACAACATGCAAGAATTTAAGAAGTATTTTCCACCTTCTAGATCACTCAAAAAGGAATATAAGAGTAAGAGTGGTTGAAATCTAAAATTATTAGGTTCCACATAGTTTATTACTGAACTATATCCCCATTCTACCCAATTATTTTAAATCACAAGTAACAAATGGGATATGTGACTAAAATATGAAGGTGACTCCTAAAATGTAATTGTTGTTGGTTAGAAACATAAAGATAATTTGACATTTCAATATAATTCCCTAAATATTCATAGTGTCATTAATAATTTCCAACACATAAAGACACATATAAATGTAATTATTTCACACACTTTACACTAAGTGGCTTATATTTTAATGCAAGTGATGAACACCCAAATACACTCTAATTGTAAACTAGTTCAACTTTCATGGTACCCTGTAATGTTTGCATCTATGATCAATGATCATCAAATACTACATTTTATGAAATAAAATTTATTAAGTTATCTTAGGCATAAATTTTCATTAGATTAAACCATCCTCTCAAGTTTGACTTTAGAGACTTCATAATCTAAGGTTGAGTCTAGAGATTATTTATCATTGGTATTTATTAATTTTAATTAGGCGTATTACAAACTTTCAAAAATAAGGGAGCATCAAGGATTAATCATGTTCCTAATTAATACCACACATATCTCCATTTTTGTACAAAATAAGAAAAAAAAAATAATCATAGTGGCTTCCAAAATTATGATGATTAGCATGTTTATTAATAATTTTTTAAAGGATTCTAGATCATACACATAATCTAAATGAAATAAACACAATGTGCTAGGTTTATGATTTTTCCACTATCAAATACAATATTTTTTTAAATAAATTTAAACCAAAATAAGATAGGAGTGAAACTCAAAACACATGCATCTGATTAATGAAATTCACTTAATTAGTTATTTGATTGGTCATAATAGAATCATAAAGGATACTTAGTGATGGTATTTTTTTGTACCATGATCCACTTAGCCTCCTCGTGATATTTTAAAATATATAATATGGTAGTACCAAGGAATTCAATTCCTACTTATTACATTAAGTAAGAACAAAGGATATGTTCAGGTATACTAAACCAAAAAATTATACAAAAATAACCACTTTGAAAGTTAGATTTTCGATCAGTCCATCATTCATGTGAATTTCAAAATTAAGGCTCTATCACAATCCACCATTGGATATCCCACATTTTTATTATCCACCTCTATTAATTTTTTTTATGAATAGAGTCCTTGAAACCATTAGTTATTAGAACCACCTCTCTATAATTTTAGAAAATCCTAATGGATTGATGAATGGTGATCCCATCATATTATGAATAAATGTTTGTTATAGCTACTTATTTTATGTTCACATTTACTTCTTGTAGGTTATAGGGTTGATTGACATTTATTTTCATAGTATCTTTTTTAGTTGAAAATTTTAAAATGTGATCTAATTTTGGTTAGTTTTAATATTGTTTTCATTTAATTTCTTATTTCGTTGATGACTGTTTTTTTTCTATAGTTCATATTCATTCAGACTCCTCACTATCTCCTTCCTTGTGATAGAGTCTTTTGGTATTGATATAATTTTATTATATAGATTTATCCTCTATGATTTACATTATGTGTTTTGTTTTTCACTCAATATTTACACTTTTCATTTATATGGAGATGTTTATTTTATAGTTATACCATTTCATTTTGATTATATTTTAGCTCTTTATCATAATTTGTGTGACCCTCTTCCCTTTGTCACATTGATACCTTAGATATTATAAAGATTTTTGATTTATATAAAAATTTATTCCCCATTGTCATTACCTCATGCTCATGTATATTATATCCTAAACTTAATCTTAATGTATTTATTTTATTTATGCCACCCAAGCCTAACTTAATAAGTTTCTATGTGGTGAATGTGCCAAATAAACTAACTGCATATAAGGTGACTAAAATCACCAAAACTATTATCAAGTCCATGTTTTCTTGTGGATGTCCACTATTGGATCTCGCACTTGCTCCACATCAACATATATTACCACTTCATGGACATTAGAGTATGTGAAAAAGGTTGTCAGATAATTTTGTGGACATACCCCATAACTCATATGAGTTATTAACTCAACACATACACATTATATGAATTATGCATATGCATTATTTGAAACATGGAGTACTAACTACCAATCCATAACATGTATGCATTGTGGTAATACATATGCATTATTATAACATATATATGTTATATTATGTGCTTTTT
>JARHVA010007229.1:482500-505000 GCA_037957365.1 Torreya grandis | reverse complement strand
CTTTAGGATCACTGTAAATATGATTCTTGTATCCACTTAAGAATCCATTTGAAGGACACCTCTTAGCTATAGTCATATCACATTGATTTTTGAATATTACTATTACATTGAGCCTATTGAAAGGATTAAAAATGTATATTTACAAGTATATGACTTATGTTTGTGTGGGGAGTTTTAAGTTAGTTAACATTGATATTGATGAAACTCACTACCCTAATCTAATTGGGAATAAATAAGACTATGATGATCACATGGAAATAAATACAATGGAAATATAGCTAGAATCACATCAAGGTGATGTTTGTATTTTCATACCTCAATCTCTAATAATAATCCATAAATGGTACCAAAATAACCTTATACTCCATATGTGTATAGTCTGAAGAGAGTTGATTTAAAGTTAATATAGATCCTAAGATATAATATTTGTTAGACAAAACCTTTCCTTATGTATCATAGCCCACATAAGAAGCTCTAGTATTGCAGAGAAAATATTAGTAATGGATTATATAATTAAAATATCTCAAATATTCCAATAGTTTAAGAATATGGAACTATACAAGTCACCTTCTATGTTATCACCCACATAGTTAGAGATACATAATAGCTATCAGTTGGGTGAGATAGATATTTATTATATATCATGTGCCTAAGTGTAGTATAGTAAAATATTTTTTGGATTCATCTCTTATTTAAGATTTTAATATTATAAATTTGAATTATTTTAGAGGTTGTCATGAAGTTAGACCCATGTGAAGGGTTGATGAAAGTATTGTTAGAGGTACAATCACTAAGAAGGGTGGGGGTGTGAATTAGTGAGTTGATAAAATCCAAATTCAATTTTAATCCTTTCAATTTCTTAAATAATTAACATAATCATTCATGAGGAATACAAAACATTCATAGAAATGATCAAGATAAATAACACAAGATCAATCACATAACACTTGACATATGTGGGAAATCCTCTTCAGGGAGAAAACTCACTATAACCTACAATTGTAATATTATCCTATATAAAATGAGAACAAATTTATACCAACAATAACTAATCAGATAACTATCATCCCTATTTATTGAGACTAAAATCCCACAAGGTGTTACCACACCTATCTAGCTAAGTTTTGACAACAACTAGACCTTTAACAAGTTTCATCTTGAAATTAGTTTGAAATACCCTTAGATGCTGAACTTCCATAAAAACACATATAAAAAAATACAACTTTGAATTGATTTCCCCAACACCTGATGATGGACCTCTACTTATCAATTTTCACCTTCCCTCATACTTAATCTATAAGATAACTATTCTACCAGTAAAATTATGACATACAAGTCATAAAATAACTATAAATGTGTTATACTCTTCAAATCATTTATTGGATATTATACCCCTCATTAAATCGATAATTTATAAACAAAATCCTCTCTCAAATATCTCCCACGTCTCTCCTTCTTAAGTCTATAAATCAATTTCTTTGATTTCACTATTTAGAGAGCATTCATGATCACAACATGTTGGTCAGACATTAGGCATGACTTAACCCTTAAGTCATATATCACATATAAATACATGTCTCAATACCATCCACATAGATCGGCCACAACATCCATAGGTCATGCTTAATAAACTACACCTTTCAATTAGGCCCTTGTAACCCTTATAGATCTCGTCAAGACTCCTTAACTCCTTTTGCACTTCATCAAACAAAAAAACATAATAATAATTATAAATTCATGGTTAAACTACTCATGACCCATTATTCATCCTCAAATTCTTAAATTCATCATTTCACTCTTCATTACAAGCTCAAGCAACTTAAATAATAGTCGTGTTCATAAGGACACCATGAATGAAAAACACATTAAACTTATTAAACATGGTTAATACTAATGGTACATTTATAAAACATTAGAAATAAACAAAAATAATCCTAATGGATTATTAAAAAATATCCAATAGCCAATTCAACATTAAACATCAAAACAACAACATTACAAGATCAAATAACCTTCATGGGTTACTTATAGAACCCAGTCAAGCACACAGTCAAATTTAAACCCCATTAAATATGTTTGTAAACTCTTTAAAATGTGTGTGTGTGTGTGTGTGTGTGTGTGTGTGTGTGTGTGTGTGTGTGTGTGTGTGTGTGTGTGTGTGTGTGTGTGTGTGTGTGTGTGTGTGTGTGTGTGTGTGTGTGTGTGTGTGTGTGTGTGTGTGTGTTGTAATCTTCCACCACTTCTCTTTTTACACCATGGTAAAATTATGTAAGTATCAAAAGATATGGCCAAAATATAGAACACTCATTTTTCCTTTGCAAATTCAAAATTTTAAATACAAACAATCATAGCTAAAATTTATACACTATGCTCAAATATAATGTCCTCACTAATTCATATTTATATAATTCAATTAATAACACTTATTTTTAAAAATACCAAATGTTAATCCTTGAACATGTTGACCTCTTCGACTTGTTGTGTACCATAGATCTAGATGTATGAACTCCTTCACACCATCAATCTATGTAGATCAGTCACATACTTAACATGCATCATGAAACATTTGATAAAAAATTATGATCATATATGAGATTTAGGATCTCCATTTGGTCTTAATATTTACCCTTCATAAAAATTACTAAGTATGGGAACCTTTGCATATGTACTTGGAAGACCAACATTGCACCTCCATAACTTTTAATTAACTCAAGCACATGATCTAAAATTTGGACCATATAATATCCTCACATATTTTAATAGAACCATGTGTAGCTATGATTATAAAACCTTATAACATTTGATATATAACACCATTAAAATGCTCACTTAGATTTCTTTCTATCACAGAGCCAACTATGTCAAGAATTGTTTGGTAGGTCAACTTTGAAGATGCATAAATTTTGGCGTGCTTCATCGCATGGGATAAAATTATAAAAAAAAAATGACCACCTTCTCCTGAAATTTCCACACATGAGAGATATGCAACCATCACAATTCTTACTCAGCTCTTTCCTACCTCATACAAAATTGGCTAAGTATGGGAAAACATTGTCAAGATGCTTGAGAGCCCAGATTTGCACCCACATATATTTTATCTTTCTTATGATAATAACATAATATTTATCAAATTAACTAGGTAAAAATATGATCACAACCATATGAATAATTCCCCCTGACTCATCCACATGTGGCAATGGTGATGTCAACAAACTACCTACTCAAATTTTCTGCTAATGGACCCAAAATATCTAGATAAGAACAATGATGAACCAGGTGAATTACACTCATGCACACAAGATATTAAATCATATAAAACATATTATATTACCCATTTCACATTTTCAATACTCCATACTCATCCCTAATCATCTCTAACCCTAATAAAACTTAAGATCACCCAAGCCTCCTTTAAGCACACTGGGACAAGCACAGTGTGCACTTTGTCATTATCACTTAGGAAAAAAAGGTACTTAATCCAACTACCAAGACACCTCCATGAAATCACCATGACATCATTAAATATTCTCTAACAATCTCCCCCTTTGTCATTGATGTCAACACCCATCAATATACAACTCACATTTCTTCTCTCTCTTCAACCACTCTCATAATAGGAACTTTATCCCCATTTGACACAATGACAAAGTGGACACCATCTAATATTGAGGACCAAAAAATACTACCAATATGAGTAGAAAACATTATAAATATAGTACACACTCCCTCTTATCTTTAACCCACATCTTCTTGCCTTGATAACTTCTTTTATGATCCATGCCAACACTCTTTCCAACTGAGCACTACAACCAATGAAGAAAGATAATAAAAATCACTTAAATCTGATTTAAATCACCAAGAATAATCTATGATGGAATACCACTAATATTTATGAGTATTTACATCACATGAACATCTTTAAATTTCCACATACCATGAAGAACCACCATACATACTTACTAACCTTATCTCTAAGCTACCACAAGGACCACCAACAAAAATTCATGGCACTCACCAAATAGGAAAAATTCACTAAACCAACTTGAGAATTCAAATTTAAATACTTGTGCTTTGGTCTTTTGGATAATTTGATCAAAAGATACTCTTCTTCACACTAGGCCTATCTAACATCCTTATCTTCCTATGTGGAACTTATAGAGCCCATAATGTTTATTAAGAATATATTCAAGCCCTAAAACTTCATATCTAGAGCATTCTCATATTCCCCCTTAATCACACCAATGAGGATCACTTAGCTCATCTTATGCAACATACTTCCTTAACAAACTTGCTATGCAATTAGGCTTCTAAATTCACAAAAAATTGAATGAATTGGGAACCAAAAACCTTAAAATCTATATGAATCCTAATTTGACAACCCATTTCCCCCATTCAACCTATTAATAACCTTTAGACCTCATCTCATAAAGTAAACAACTTTTATAGCATAGCTCAAAACCCTAGAATCTTGAAATAAATTGAGTTAACATACCTCCTTATGGTCAACATATACCTATGAAACTTATCACACACTTGGAAACAACCATCACATAATTCTGGTTCAAAATTTGAGCCTCCAAACCTTTGGGAACATTGACTTCCTATAACTAATTTTTAGGCCTAGTTGCCTTTAAGGCAATACTGAGAAAACTAAGAGCACTCAAAAATATTCAATTGGCACTCAACATAGTTTTAGACCACAAAAAAACCTAGAGTTAATTATAAATAATTTCATAGACATTTACTATCACCAAAATCTACTTGACATTTCATCAAACTCGTTATGCCATCCAAAAACACCCATTTTATCCCTTCACAGTAGATCCTTCACAAACCTCTAGAGCAAGTTCATAAACTTATTGTTCCCCCTTAATCGAATAACTTCTCAGATCAATACCAATGCCTATTTATATTTACATTATAGTCTTGAGAACACAAACTTACTTCTTCACAAGAAATATGTCTCCTAAGAAGCATAGGTAGAGACAACCTACTTCACAATGTACTAAAATAATGTGAAACCTTGAGTTGACCACAACTCCTCATATTCCTTCTCCTCCTTGGTCATATAATTCTATATTTATTCTTATTTTTATTAGGATTAATAGAAGCAACATTATCAACCAATACAACATTCTCCTTTTCTTCTATTATTGGATTGATAATACATGGAGAAAACATAGATTCATGACATACCTTTTTATCTATAGAATCCACCTTACAGCTTGGAACCCCATCACTAGGTACTAAAAATTGATGTTATTTGAATTTTACTTTCTCAAATATAACAAGATGTTTACTTGGATCCATACACACCTTATAACTAGCCTCAATCATCACCTTGGTTTTCTCTTTGAGTTTGGTCTCTTCATTCTCAACATGAGTAGATAGTGACACCTCTTGCCACTATTTGACTTTTTTAGCTTTCTCCACCATAACAAACATATTAGCTGGATTTCAAGATTCATCATGACTCATACTTTTCATGTTAGGCTTCTATGTTTTAACTTTCCTTCTTCCTTGCATTCTAGGATCCCAACTGAACTCATTTTGTCTTATAGGCCTTTTCTTGTAGAACTTAGCAATGTGACCTCTCTGTTCACAATTGTAGCACACCATACTTTTTGTAATAAATGTATATTGACATACCTTATTTGGAAAATAATTACAATGTGTCCCATGTCATGATAGTTAAATCACTTAATTTTTTTCACACCATTTGACTGATGACCCCCATCATAGTTTCATGAACTCCTTTCTAACAAGTCTATTGCATTATCTAGCCTTATGACCAAATTGATTACACATGTAATATTAACCATTAAATCTTGAATATCTCATGGCATTTGGATGTTTGATCTGGTTTATCTCTATTCTATAAACACCTTCATTCCTTGTCTAATGATTTGTCTTCAAAGTATGATTGTCCCAGTTCACATTAGTCTTCATCCTGTATTGAGATACATTCTTTTATTCTTATTCATATTCAAGACCAGTTCTATCATAACATGCTTTTGACAACTAAGAATATTATCAAGATCACATGAGCTATTTCAAAATCTCACAAATATATTTACCTTACTAGATGTCTTCTCTAACATAGATTGTAAAGACTCATTTTCAAAAACATACATTGAGCATTCATCTTCTTTAGATTTTAGGCTTGTAGACATTATTTTCAATTCTAAACTAATATTTTTTACAATATCTTCATGTTCCTTAGTATCCTCATTCAATATTGCTTCATAAACACTAAATTTTTCCTCATAGTCATTGATTTGAGACTTCATCTTCTTATTGATCTTCTTCTCAATCTTTAGTTCTTAGAGAGCATTTTTCAATACAGTCTCATACTCCATCTCATATTCATCATCATCTGAATCATTCCAAGTAGGATCCTTTTGATGTGAGCAAATTCCTACCTCAACCATGAATAGAGATTCATCTTCATGAAAACTATCGTCTTCATTATCAAACTTTGAGTCATTATCTTCACTCTCATATGATGAATTGCAATCTTCCTTGGTGTAGAGACTCTTATTATTCTTGAAGGACTTCTTATTGTTGTTATACTTTCAAAATCCTTTCTTCTTTTATGTCTTATTCTCGTCATCATGACCTTCACTAGGATCTTCATCATCATTATTGTCATTATAATGAGTGAACTTATGATCAAAATGTCCTATCTTTCCATAGTTGAAATATTTAAAGGGTAGTTTACCGTTATACTTCCCTGAGCCTGTGTTCAATTTCCTAGTAAACAAAGAAATTAGTTCATCCTCATCAATGTCAGATATGTCATCCTCATTGGCTTTCTTACCTTCTAACTTCTTCATAGGCTTCATCTCTATTTTGAATTTTGCTTCCTTATTTGGTGGTATATCATCATTTACTCTCATCTCATAGGCAGTAAGGGTGCCATGTAATTGATCCATATTTAATTAAGTAATATCATGAATTTATTCTATAGAAGATACTTTTGGATAAAACATGAGAGATAGAGACCTTAATAACTATTTAATTATAGTATCCTCTTCAAGGTTCTCTACATGACTTATGATGATGTTCACAGTCTCATCAACTCTCTATAGAAAATATGTCATTGAATCTTCTTCCTTCATCTTGAGACTTTCAAATTGACTTCTATGATTTTGAAACTTATCAAGCTTGACCTATGAATTTACTTCATAAATGATCTACATTTTATCCCATATCTCTTTACCATATTTACAATGGATTACCTTAGTGGAATTAATTTCTATAAGACCATAAGTGATGGCATTCAATGCCTTTGAATTGTTCTCAAACAACATCTTATTTATAGCACTAGATGGAGGAGTAGTAGGAGTAACATAATGATCCACGATAGATTGCCATACATCAAAACCTATAGACATAATTTTTTTCCTCATCCTTGCACTCCAAAAATCATAATTAGATCTATTGAACATCGGTTCTTGCTTAGTAGAGAAACCTCCTTGATGACTACCCATATTTTAGCTTAGATCACCTTTAAGTTGTCAATAATTTACCAAAGGACCTAGCTTTGATACCAAATATTAGAGGTAAAATCATTGACAGAGGAGGGGGGTGAATCAATGATCCTAAAAAATCCAACATAAATTTTAATCCTTTCAATTTATTAAATAATTACCATAATAATTCATGAAGCATGCACAACATTCATAGAAATGAGCAAGAGAGACAATGCAAGATTAATCACATAGCACACGACATATGTGGAAAACCCTCTTGGGGGAGAAAACCCACTAGAACCTACAATAAGAATACTATCCTAAAAATGATAATAATTAATTTCAAGTAGTTACAATTGATCAAGGAACTACCATCCCTATTTAGTGAGACTATAATCCGATAAGGTGATACCACACCTATTTAGTTGAGATGCAAAAATAATTAGACCTTTAGAAAGTTTCATCTTAAAAACAAGTTTTAGCCACCTTAGATGATAATCTACCACAACAACACCTATGAACACATCTACCTTTGAACTGATGTCTTCAATACCTATTGATGGACCTTTGTTTATCACCCTTCACCTTCACTCATACACAATCTATAGGATCTCTATTCCTCTAATAGAATTATGACCTATAGGTCATAAAAATAGTCGTCAATGTATTCTAATACTAAAATCATCCTTAAATAACTATACCCCTCCTTCACTCCATAATTCATACACATGAGCCTCTCTTAAATCTCTCCCAAGTCTCTCCCTCCTAAGTCTAGTAATCAACTTCTTTGATTTCACTATTTATATAGAATTCATGATCATCAACACCTTGGTCATCCATTAAGAATGACATAAACCTTAATTAATGTCTCACATGCAAAGTCATGGCTCAATACCATCCACATAGGTTGGACAAAACACCCATTGGTCACCCTTAGTAAACTACACTTTTTAATTAGGCCCTTGTAGCCCTGATAAGTCTCATGAAGACCCATTCACTCCTTTATCACTTCATAAAGGAAAATAATATAATATAAATACTTATAAATTCATATTTCCACTCTTCATGACCCCTTAGTCATCTTCAAATGCTTATAATCATCATTTCACTCTTCTCAGGTTACTTGCAGAACATAGTCGAGCACACATTTAACTATGAACCTCAATAACTATATCTCTACACATTTTTAGATGTTTAAATTTATATAGTTATATATTCCTATGAATTATATACCACTTTTATTTTTAAACAATGGTAAAATTATATATGTATCAAAATATATGGCCAAAATAGAGAGCACTTATTTTTCCTTTGTAAATTAAAATATACAAATACAAACAGTCACGATTAAACTTTGAACACTTTGATCGCATCTCATATCCTTATTACTTTAAATTTATCATGAAACATTGATATCATTTGATATTTAATTCAAAATTTACCAAATCCTAAATGTTAAACCTTAAACATGTTGACCTCTTTGACTTGTTGTGTATCATAGATCTAGATCTAAGAACTCATGCACATTGTCAATCTCTATGGATTAGTCATGTGATTAACATGAATTATGCATAATTGAATCAAAATGTATGATTAGCCATGAGCCATAGGATATGCATTTAGTCCTAGTATTCACCCTTCACAAAATTTAACAAGTATGAAAACTTTTGCATATTTACCTGAAAAGACAACTTTTCACCTCCATATCTCTTACTTCACTCAACTTAATGATTTAAAATTTGGACCATATAATATCCTGACATAGGATAATCCAATGATCTATAAATATTATTCTCAAATATTCACACATATGAGATATAAGACCATTAAAATCCTCACTTAGATTACTTTATACCATAGAGCCAACTATGTCAAGAACTATCTGGAAGGCCAAATTTGCACAAGTATAACATTTGATGTACCTCATCGCATGATCTAAAAATTAGATAAAATAAACTTGGAACAAAAGTTAATAAACCCATATGATCACCTTCTCCTAAAATTTCCACATGTGTAAGATATTCCACCATCAAAATGCTTACTTAGCTCTTTCTTATCTCATGCAAATTTGGCTAAGTATGGGAAAATACTATCAAAATGCCTGAGAGCCCAAATTTACACCCACATATATTTTATCTCACTTAGGTGCATAAACTTAGATTTATTAAATAATAACTAGGTAAAAATGTGATCAAAACCATATGACTAACTCTCCCTGACTCATCTACATGTGATAATTGTGATGACAACAAACTAACTACTCATATTTTCTGCCATTGGACCTAAAATGTCTAGATGAGAACAATGATGAACCCAAAGAATACCAATCTTGCACACAAGCTCTTAAATAATATAAAACATCTTATAGGTCCCATTATACATGATCAATGATCCATAATTATCCCTAATCATCTTTAACCATGCAAAAATTGAATTCCAACCAAGCCTCCTTCAAGCGCACTATCACAAGCATAATCCACACTTTGTTATTTTCACTTAGGCAAACAAGGCACTTCATCCTAACACTATGACATATACATGACATCAATCTGAAATCATTCAGAACTATCAAATAGGTACATCATGTAAATAATTAAATTATGTATTTTCAATAGTCTTTGTGCCCCATTCAGTATCAATAAGTCATTATTTGGGCATTATAAGTGTGTCTAGAGTGATGTGTAGTGTTTTAAGAGTTTCCCTCCAAATTATCAAATTCAAATTTTCAAATGTTCATTGTGTAAGTTAATGAGTAAATTTAACTTTTTAAAGGTTCTATAAAGAGTATAAAAAGTTATATTATGTTCTTAGGTACAAGTATACAATGTAGTATGTCCCTTAAACCTTATACATGTTGTAATTATCACTTTTATCTTGAATAGTTAATGTAACCATAAAGACCTACATATGAGGTCAATCTACAAAAATGAAACCAGGGAAGTGAGAGAGAATATGATCAATTTTTATAATTTATAAGATTACCTTAAACTCCAACTAAGTGATAATTATCATTCCTAATCCAAAATAACTCTACAAGGTCATTTTTTAGCATAAGGGCAATAATGATCTATTTACTAGAAAATAATAACTATGTATAAGCCTTTTTGTTTGTAATAATAGAATTTAAAATGTTTGTAATATTTTTTAAAGTGTATTTTATCTTTTTTCATATAGTTTAAGTTATTTTATATTGGATTCAAGCTTAAAAACTCATTTGAACCCTCAAAACCCTCATAATTTTATGTTCTTGCATCTATTATTGATTTTAGAGGTCTAGTTACACATTAAAGTTGATGCATGAATTGGTTTTGACTATTTTATATGGTACAATAGTTAAATAATATGAATATGTAGGTGGTAAATTGTTAAAATTATCCAATTATATTTATAAATAATCACTAAATAGTTCTTGGCCTGCAACATTTCAGTGTAAACTCGTAGTCAAGGTTTCATTAATAAAAGGTTTTTAAATCTGAAAGTAATTTAAAAATGAACGAAATATTTGTTTTAAGTTTGGAAATGACATATAAAATCTGATCCAAATTATTTTATATCAAAGAGATCTCAAAAATTGTAGGTATAAAGGACTATTTTTATATACACCTGTAGAAGACTATTCTTGAGAAGTTTATGTAGGAGGTAAGATGCGATTTGTATTGTTTTTAGTTCTAAAATAATTGTTAAGGGTTAGAAAATTTTATACATGGTAAAATACTATTATAAATGTAGTTCTTAGGAGATACAAACTCTATTTTGTGAATTTAACCCATTAGAGTTAAGAACGACACCTAGATACCTAGAAACCTAAAATGATAGAATTTGAGAATTAGATATTAACCTCTTAGAGTCCTATAAAATGCTAATTTATTATAAGTGTTAAAACATACACAAGTACTAAATATTATATAAGACCTCTACAAATTGACCTACAATAAGAATTGTTTGAAGAGAGGAGTAGACCTAAGAAGCTACTAACTAATTATAAGCAAATCTCTACAAGAGGATATCGATTGCATTGAGAAAGATCTCATCAAGGATATAAATGGTATTATTAAATAAAAATAACATTCCTAAATAATTTTGTATATATGATACATTATATATAAAAGGATTTTTTAACCTAAAATTATATTATGACATTTTCCACACAAATTTTAGTGAAGTAAAGGGCATAGATCCTTCATTGGGGGAAACACTAAAACTAAAGATTATGCATGACCAGTTAAGAAAAAACTAGATATATAGTGAATCCAAAATTCAAAATTAATGTGAAATAATAATTATTTACCAATGAGACTATTTACCATTGTTCAAGAAGTTTAAAACATAACTATTTAGGAGGGAAGAAAGTTTGAGTTATTATTTGCCTATATGTGAATATAATGTATAAGGCCACATTATTTGCCTCCCATAATTCCCAATTGATATACCCACCACTAATTCTATCCTCAAGAATGACCTTTCAAATATAACAAAAATACAAAATTTTAGCCCAACTTCAGATGTCCATAAAACATAAACTATAATTCATTTAGATGGAAAAAAAGATCCTTACTTTGTGTGTTTGAAAAATATTCTTTTAATGTAGATTAATTTGGCCTAACCTTTGAGAGTAGTTCATTGCATAAGTTATAGTGATAGGTCCTAAAATGTAATTTTTTGATAGTGAAGAGACAATTTCTCAAGCTCCATCTCACATTTTAACCTATGAGATGCCCAAGTGAAAATATATCACTTAGGGAAATTTTCAATAGTTAAATTACACATGTTAACACAACCCTATTTTCCAAGTCTAGTCATAAATAAATTTTATACAATTGTTTAGAAGGGCAAAAATAATGACAACAAATATTTTCAGATCTGAAGATATTATTCAAGAAATCCATTTTTGGTGCCCCTTCACTATAACCTAGCACTACTAACATGTCTATATGGGTAGATAACATTTATTACCATGTTTTTCACATCCCATCATGCTTGGTTGACAAACACACAACCCATTTAAACCTCGAGAATGACCTTCCCAATATAAGAAAAAAAATTATCCTAAATTTAGACATGCATAGAATGTAAACTATAAGTCATTTTGATAAACCATAAAATCCCTCCTATGTGTTTTTAAAAACTATTATTTCACCCTATATCAATTTGGTTGAACTTTCGATGGAAATTTGTGGCATAATTTATAGTAATAGGTCCTAAAATGTAACTTTTTTGTAGTGAAGAGATAACTTATTGAGCTCCAACATGAACTTTTACCTCCCAAAACCCTAGGCTAAAATATATCAATTAGAGAACATATAGATGGGGAAATTACACATTTTTTAAATTATAGATTTTTCAATGACCTTGATGTCTAAGTCCACTCAGAAGGACATTTTTACTACTATTCAGGATGCCAAAAACACTTGACAACAAATGTTACCAAATCTTGAGATGGTATTCAATAACTCCATTTATACTGGTTCTTCACTATAAACTAGCACTACAAACATGTCCAGATGGGAAGATAATATCTAATACAACTTTCTTAGCCTCCCATACTTTTTGATCAATAAATCTACCACCCATTTTGGCCTCAAGAATCACCTTTCCAATATAGGAAAATTTGCAAAATTTTAGCCTAGCTTCAGACATGCATAAAATAATAAATATAAGTGTAACATATCCACTGGAATACACTTATAATTTTAATGTTTTTTTATCATCATATTCTTACATTATAAGTTAACATGAGAATATAATTAGTGATCCATCTAAAACACACTAATTATATTAACTATAAAATAAGAACATGACATCTATCCATCACTAATCACTATATCAAATGAAACACAACCCAACTAAATATAGAAAGTAATTAAAAATTTCAATCTACAACTGGTACAAACATGTAGCACTACTATCATGGTATAAAACTAAATAATTACATCTCAAAAAAATAATGTCTTAGTAATAAACAAAATAAAATGTATAAGATACAAGATACAAGGCTTCATGGAGCATGAGTTCCCTAAACTCTAGTATCTATCACAATATCAAGTGTCATCTTCAAATACATACTATTATTAAGAGGGAGAGCATCATTATAAAAAATTTACAAACCAATTATTGACCATAAATCCACCACACAATCCCCCATGATGGAATGGCCCTACCTACATAGATGAGTAGATATTTATGGTATGGGAATCGAAAGAGAAAAATTAGAACCCATGTGTTGTATGATTTCCACGAGCATCCAATGTATCATAAAGAAATCCATTATAACATGATACTTCATAAAAATATAAATCATACATATGAAATGATAATATCCAACAAACATTACTTTAGCTAAAGTATTAAATAGTCATTGATCTATACAATTAGTCAATTTCGTACACACCTCTTGATTGGATTATCTGCATATGGCATTGGTGAAATTAGTAAGATAGTGAAGTCTATCTCACTATTTACTCAATACCAATAATGCAAAATTTGGTTTAACATAAATATAACCAATAGATTCATATAGATTATTTATTATTAGCAATCACAAAACATGCTGAATACATGAATAATTAAAATGCATACATTTAGTCCATCAAAGGTATGAATGAATCTCCGTAATATTATATATCACATATAAAATAAGTAAATGAGGAGAGTTTATACCTATTGGGTATAATCTATGTTTAGACTACATAATCTAATTTCCATAAATAGATTCAAATATAGTACATTCTATGATGAACAAAAATACCATAGTACATTATCTTATGTACACACTACTTAATTTTAAACATCATGTCATAACAATTATAGAGAAATAAATAAATCATATTCCAAGTTATATCTCATATGAATATTAAATTTCATTTAAATAGCTTATTCTACGAGATTGCATTCACATAGTTATAATTTACTATCCCTCAGACTCTTATGACTTATGTTAACTATAAATTTAATATAGATATGGGCATACGACCCAACACACCTATATATTTTATGTATTTATATTAATACTTAAATTCATATGTAGATATATTTCCTATATATACACCATTGTACTTATTAACTATATTTGTACTATGTATTGCATACAATGAATCAATAATATATAAATACTGTAAACATCAACAATCATCTAAAATTCTAATCAATGAATTTATATGATTTCAACAACCATTATAATTATAAATTCATGTTAATAGATAAGGTACAAAAGTCAATAGACTATGAATATTTATATTATGTTGTTCTCAAGCTGAACCAACATCAAACACTCATATGGATATCTCACAATGACTAATAATAGACATGACCCCTCTATTAAACACCACACTAAATATACTTGAATATATAATTGATTATGGAAGTCATGATACTGAACATACAAGTAGTAGACATTAATTTCAATCCATGGATATGAAGTTTAATACTAAATTTCATGTTACTATGGTAATATCATAATTAATTACTAGTTTCATGATGGACATTAAACATGAAATTAGATATTCTATTAAACAGTCTGAATTATACTAAAATAATGAATATCTTATATTACTCATCGGTAATAATACTCTCATAGATCATTATAATGGTCCCACAATTCACTACATGGACATTTTTAATGTCTTTGAAATAGAAAACATGTATCATCCCAGTGATATACAAGTCATCCCATTGACTATGTGAAATATTCCCACATAGTTTATTAGGGTATCATGTGTCAAATAATATAATTAGATTTGGGTATCAAAATGTGGGGTTAGTATTTATTATATTCATAATTCATAACTATCACTATGAACATGTCACTATGGATAATATGTTATGAAATAGTTATATGTACCTCTCTCTACACTATTTTAGGACTAGTTCTATATCAGATATTCATTTTCATTAGAGTTATTAAGTCATAGAATCCTTATATGAGTTAGAATATTTTAGGACTTAATGACTTTGCATGTTAAATCCATTACAAGTTAAATGTAAATGTGAAAAGTTTCATGAAATATGTTAACTATACATTATCTAATAACTCATATAAATATTTATATCTCATTATATCTAGAATCCATATTCTATATCATATGTTTAAAGTATATGTATATATATATATATATATATATATATATATATATATATATATATATATATATATATATCTATATATATATGACCATGTATTAGTCATATTATGGACATTATCTATATTATATTATTATTATTATTATGATTCTAATTAGCTAATGTGGACATATTCAAATATAAAATTACATAATATCATATTACTATATATAGCTATTATATTATGTGAGCATATAACCCAGTTGGATATAATTGTAATACCAAAAATAGATTATGAACTCATATATGAGCTAAGTGTAACATTTGATATTCTTCAAACATTGTGCCTCTTTACATTATCGATTCACAGTGATTTTAATCTAATCATGATCAATAATACATAAAATTTTACAATATTATAGCCATGTTTACAATTAAAAATAATATGTTAATAAAAAATCATAATAACATAAATGTGAATACTAGAATACCATATTGAATAAATAGTGGACATAACTACTGAGATAATAACAGTGTTGTAATATAAATATATTTAGATAAGCTACATATTCTTCAACTCAACCAAAATCCCTACTAATAATCAAAATTGTATAATGGATCTAATCCTTAGACATCCAAATTTATCATAATATTAACCACATAGCATGAATTTAATTCTATCTAATTCCATCCTCTTTACAATTCTAAATCTCCTTTATACCCTCCAATTTCAAGTTTATTTGTCTTTTCTCCACATTGACAAAGACCTCAAATTTCCTAGTGTTGTAAAATGGATAAAATTGGCACTTAATTTTAATCTCAAATTCCAATTGTTTGCCATAACAAAATTTTCCAATAATATATGTTTATGGCTATAGATGATAAATATGATTGCAATTCACTTTTATTTTAGCTAAATCACTTTGCATGTTTTGCTAACATTAAGCATCGTTCACTATCTTTCATAGAATTATGTGTATAATTTTATATAAATTGTTATTATTTATACCGAGGTTATTATATATACACTTAACTTGACATAAGATCTTTAGAGGATAAAGGTGCCATACAAACTAATATATATAGAGCTATATCTAACTCAGTTTGTTATTAGACACACACACACACACACACACACACACACACACACACACACACACACACACACACACACACACACACACACACACACACACACACACACACACACACACACACACAAGCCCCAGTTCTTACTTATATCTTTATCATTGGTTAATAATATTCATTTGTAAACCATTATATATATTTTGTAGGAATTTAAAATAATGAATACACATACCTCGAACTACAATATCTTCTCTTTGAATCTTCTATTCTTTTGATCCCTATTTTCTTTATTCTCTTCTTCACTTTGCTCCTCCATTCTCTACTTTGGCATCCTCCCTTTTTCTTTCATTTATTCCTTTATGTTGCATCACTCTTCCTTTCTCTTACTTTTTTTCATTTTTTTCACTTTTTTAAATTTATCTTATTCATTTTATTTTTTAATAATAATGAAATACAATTTTTTTATTATATTAATAACACCTTACCTTTATTTTACTTATTTTATTTGTTTTATTTCCTTTATGAGACTTCTACTATTTTCTCATATATTTTTTTTTTATCTTAATGATTATGTTATCTCCTAATTATAAAACAATTCTTCATTTATTAGTTACTAACTTATCATAGGTAAACAATTATCTCATACAATATTAATTCACCTACGTATAAATCTAAACTAACACACACATAACCAATTATCTCAATGTAGATAACATAAAAACCATAGTAACTCTAACTATTGAAACTTTGTATTTAACATGTATTATCTAACATGGTTTATGAAGGGTTCTAGCATTTCCCCTATCATCCCACAATACCACCATCTACATCATCCTCTTTGATGGTTCCCTCCCTCCCTCATGCTCTAAAGGATGAATCTCTCCTATATCCAACTCATGAAAAGTAGGTAGTTATTCCATTACACCATGACATGTATATCATAAAAGACTAAAAAATAACAAGTCAACATGATCAAAATGTAATGAATATACACTATAACTAACTCATTGCAATGCAATCATATAATCAAGTAACATACACATGTCCCATAATATCATATAACTCATAGATTAACAAAATAATAATAAAATAAAATTACCAACTATAAATATCTATGAATAATCATGTAAGTTTTCTTAGTGGAAAATTGAGATATAACATCCTTGCCCCCTAAAGTTTGTCATCATCCTGATGACACTTATTCAAACATAAGTTTTGAATTAAAAATCATTCAATAGAAAAATTAACATAGTATGAAGTTTCAAATCAAGTAAATAAAACTGAAAATTATTTGTAAATTCATCATAGTCCTCCCAAGTAGTAATATCCTCAATGTATTGGTCTCAAAATACCTTGCACTATGGCATCTCCCTATTACACAAACAAAGTTTTTTAGTTTGAATCACTTTGATTGGTTCTATCATGACCACCCCATGGTCCATAACCTACAAAGTATTCTAATTAAACATATGTGGATTATCAAATATATACTTTTTAAGATAAGAAACATGGAATACATTGTGAAATAGAACAAGGACTAGTGCATTGTAAGCCTATACGCTACAGGATATACCACTTATAACATCTCAAAGGTTCCCACATATCTCAATGATAATTTCATTCAATTTAAAATTTAATATTCAATCATAACCACATGAGACCATCATAAATGACAAAAACAAATGGTCGAGGAGAGTTCTATAAATCCTCTTAGTCCCTCAGCACACCTCTCTAACCTAGAGAGTGTTTTTTGCATTCTTGAGAAAAGTGTTTAGAGAACTGGCAAAAATGATGTGTATAGGTCAATAACATCACTACTCTACATATCTCTTGATAATTATGACATGTATTTACTACTATTACTCCACGTATCTCTTGACAAGAATGACAATGAATAGGGACTATAAACAATGCATTTATAATGTATATAAAATTAAGGAATAAACATTACTCAATATACATGTGTACGACCATATAAATATATTTTACAAGTCCCTATTGTCAAATCCTAGATTCAACAAGCTCCCCTTGATGGATCCAAACTCAATAACTAATGAGTAAATGTGACACTAACTAGGATTCACTCCCATATCTTAGTACTCTTGTTCCTAATTCACCATTAACCCATTAGGTCTGCATGAATGAAATCCATACAAGCATTCCATAATTGCTTTAAGTTACCAAAACTACTACACACTTACCAAACCTATAGTTTTAGTATCAAAAACTATTTCCATAACCAAAAAGAAAATATTAACCACATAGATGCATCAATCCAATCCATTCCTAAAACTCCATTTTTAACAAGAAGTAGAAGACACTATCCCGTGAACTCCACATAATATTATCAAAGATGCATTTTATAAACAAGTATCCAATTAAGGGAGGGTGAATCCACTTAATAAACATCATAAAAATATGAAACCACTTAGAGGGCTTATAATGACGTCAAAGGAGGGTAGAGAGTGACAAATTTCCTCTATGTTAGTTATGTGAAATGACACCTCTTCCCTATGCATCTAAACATATTGGTTAGTGATCCATGAACAAACATCCTAACACATATGAATCCTCAACAAAGATAACTACATTCTAATACAAAGAGAATTTCCACTATATTAGGTTGTGCCAATCCATAAGTAGTCTTTTAGGAATCCCTCTCCTACATAAAACATTAAACTCTTTTTAAAATACACATATTCTTAAGTGAGAAACATTCCATGCTTTTTGAATACTCACAATAAAAAAACAAGTAGGATAGGTGACTTGATTAACATTTAAGGATTCAATCATTCTTGAGGGGTTTTATCCAATTGATCAAAAATATTATAGCAGTCTCTTATTCATAACTCATGAACTATGTTATGTACTCACCTATCTAAATATTGCATACAACCATCACCATCAAGACACTCGATAAACCAACCCTTTAACATCTATATGAGAGTATGAGTGATTATAAGGGTAAAAACTCAATATACCCCACAAATGTTTATGGAAGATATTATAAATCCTCATTACTTCATAAAATAGGTCGTATATGATTATATCTTATTATTTTCATAATTCCCTTTTGTTACCCTGATGTTCCACACAATAGATGATTGAGTTAAATAGTTTCTTTGACAAATTTGACCAAGAATAATGAATGTGTATCACCTCCAATATTCACCAAGACATACATAATGATCTAATAATCTCACAACTCCAATCATCTCATATCATGATTATGCATTGAGGCACTACATGTCCAAAATATACTTCGCTTAACTAGTACAATATTACATGTTACTAAGCTCTCCCTACATGGATACAACATGTGATCTCATATCCTAAGGGTTTTATTGCACATCATAATTCTCTTCAAGTTCATCATGGTATTCCTCCTCTTCATGGCCATGAACTTCCTACTCCAGGGTTGAAATTTAATTCCTAGTTTTCATCATGGTTATGAGAATTTGATGTATCTTTACTACTTACTCAATGGTAAATTGGTTAGGATCAAACAGAGGGTTATTGTCACTAACATTTAAATTACCCTCTCTAGATACTCTATATTTCACCATTTTCCTTTTTGATAAACAAAAGGATATAAAAATGTTAATGGACTCATTAGGTCCTAGTGTTTGAGTTGAAGCTTAGATACCACATGTAACATCCCTATTGGGATCCACTTAGAATTTTTTTATCAATGTATTATTACATTATAATTAACCATGAGAATCTAATTATGGATCTATCTAAATCACACTAAGTATATTAATTATAAAATAAGCATATAACATCTATCAATCACTGATCACTATTCATTAGATTAAAAATAACATAACTAAATAAAGAAAGTAATTATAGATTTATAGCCATAGCCAGAAAAACATACAACCACTGCTATTATGGTACAATAATTAAATAATTAACCTCAATAAGATAATTTCTAAATAATAAATATAATAAAATGTACATGATAGAAGATACAAGGCTCCATAGAGCATGCGTTCCTTGTACTATAGTATCTATGGCAATCTCAAGTGTTCTCCCCAAATAAGTACTATTGTGGGGAGGGAGAGCATCATATGAGTGATATTCCATACCAACCATGGACCATCAATCCCCAAAAAAATCCCTCATAATGGAATGACCATCGTTTCATCGATGCATGGATAGTGATGGTATAGGAATTTAGAGAGAGGATAGTACCTGTATGATGTATGATTTCTAAGAACATGTAGTGTACTATAATTAAATTTATTCTAACATAATATCACACATACATGTAAATAATATATTTGAAATGATAATGGTTGACTAAATTTACTTTGGCCAAAGTTTTCAATAGTTATTGATCTGTACAATCAATAAATTTTATGCATACCACTTTATCATATTACCTTCATTTAACATTGATGAAGTAAGTAAGCTAGTGAAGTCCATCTCACTACTTTTTTAGTACCACCAATGCAAGATTTAGTTAACATAAATATAATAAATGGATTCATACAAACTATTTATTACTAATATTCATACAAGAATAATCAAAATGCATACATTTAGTTCATCAAATGCATAAATAAATGTCCACAATATTTTCTATCACATAGATAATAAGTAAACAAGTACAATTTATACCAACCAGGTATAATCTATGTTTAGACTAAATAACATAATTTCTATAAGTAGATTTAAATAAAGTCCATTCGATGATGAAAAATAGTACCATAGTCTATTAGTTCATGTACACTCTACTCAATTTCAAATATCTAATCAAAATAATTCTAGAGAAATAAATAAGTTACAATCCAAGTTATACCTGATATGAACACAATTTTTCATTTAAACAACTTATTATATTTTTGAGAGATTGAATTCATGTAGTTATAGTTTACTATCCCTCAAACTCCTATGAATTATGTTAACAAAACATTAACTATAGATATAGGCATATGACCAAATACACCTATATATTTTACATATTTATATGAATACTTAAATCCATATGAAGATATATTTCTTATATACACACCTTTAAATGTAATAATTATATTAATATTATGTATCATAGACAAGCACTCAATACTATATAAATACTATAAACATTAACAATCATCTAAAATTATAATCAATGAGTTTATATGATTTTAACAAATATTTTAATTACACATTCATGTTAATAGCTGATTTAATAAATTCAATAGACTATGTATATTCATTTTCTACTCTTCTCAAGCTGAATTGAAATAAAACACTCATATGGATATCTCACCATGACTTAGAATATATATAATCCCTGTATTAAACATCACACTGAATATACTAGAATATAAACTTGATTATGGAAGTCATAATATTGATATACGAGTATTATAAATTCATGTCAATCCATGGATATGAAGTTTACTACTGAATTTTACATTACTATATCAATATCATAATTAATCATTAGTTTCATGATGGACATTAAACACATAGTTCAATCTTCTATTACATAGTCTAAATTATACTACAAGAATCAACATCCTATATTACTCATTTGTTATAATTATCTCATAACTAATTATAATGGTCCCACAGTTTGCTACATTGACATTCATAATTTATTTGCAATAAAAATCTTGTATCATCCAAGTTATATATAAGTCACTGCATTCATTTTGTGAAATATTCCCACATAGCTTTTAAGGGTCTTATTTTTTGATTAATATAAGTAGATTTGGGTATAAAAATGTGGGGGTAGTAGTTATTATAAGCATAATTCATAACTATCTCTATCAACTTGTCACTCTAGCTAATATGTGATAAAATAGTTACATGTCCACTATTTTAGGACTAGTTTTATATCAGATCCACATTTCCATTATAGCTATTAAGTCATAAAAAATTTATA
>JARHVA010007229.1:450000-477500 GCA_037957365.1 Torreya grandis | reverse complement strand
TTTATGATGCTTCTTCACTATAAAATAGCACTAAAAACACATATATATGGGTGTATAACATATACTACCATATTATTATCCTCTTTTCATGATTAATTGATAAACCCACAACCCATTCCATCCTCAAGAATGACCCTCCTAATACAAGAAAAATTTCAGAGTTTTAGGCTATCTTCAGAGGTGCATAGAAAATAAACTATCAATTATTTTGATTAAAAATACAATCCATCATATAAGTGATTAAAAATTATTATTTCACACTATATCACTTTATTTTAACCTTGGATATAAATTTGTGGCATAAGTTATAGTGATGTGTCTTAAAATATAGCATTTTGATAGTTGTAGTTATATAAAATATGAAAATTTTTAACTTGAGCATGGATAATGACGCCTAACCCTTAAATCCCTCTTTCTTGCTACCATAATGTTTATAGTCATCTTTTAATTTATTCCAAGTATTTCATATCATTCTAGACTTGATCTCAGCTAAGCTGGACCCCATTTTCCATGACTAATCCATCCCCCTAGGTCTTGTCAACCTAGGATAATATCTCCACACTATGACTATAACACTAGTGCCACTCCTATCCATTTTTGGTGATATTATCCAAGTATATATCTAGACCCAATGATAAATTTATTTTAGTTACCTATCCTTATCTCTATCAACCAAAAGTGAGCACATTTAACCCATGACCAATAGATCCCTATAAAATCCCATTTAATGATCAATTGGAAAGTGTTGAAAAATATCACTAAGCAAGAAAGACTACTCAAGAAATCTTCCCTATTCTCAACGTACAACCAACCTATACACTTTCAAGTCAATTCAAATCCTAACACCAATCTATAACCATCTCATGCATATCTAGTTTAACATTTTGCATATTCAAATACTCAATTACACAAAGCACATCAAGTGGGAGAACTACACATGACTTGACCTCTCTTCAGAGTATTGATATGTAGGCAACATGCCCACATAAGGGGTGTGGATCCATGTTTAGAGAATATTACAGACACTAGCCCTCCACTTGCTTGAAATTGGATAAAGCACAATGGAAGATCATGTTTGAAGATAAAATATGCTTTATAGGGAGATCCAAAGACTTCCAACTACCAAAACTTTTTAGACAGGGTCACATAGACTTGGTGAACAAAACCCAAAAAGCTTAGATCCTCACAAAAACAAAGATAGAGGTGGACTATAGTGCTGATGCCACTCCTTTCCAATAAAAAAAATGAAGTTTAAATCTTAGTTTGTGATAGTGTCCCAATCTTACATAGTAAATATCAGACCATGTCTCAACTATATTTGCCAGTTTCTAGCTAAGTTTAATTTTCTACCTCTTGATAATATTTTTAGAAAGATTAAAATTGAAATATAATATATATAAATAAGTATCTTAATTATTACATTTTATCTAATAATTTTAATACTTAGACCCTTTAACTAAATTAGGAATAAAACCTCAATATTTTCAAAAAGGTAAAATCATTTGGTGAACCTGACATACTTTATTTGCACATAAAAACCCTAGAAACCTTGGTAAATTTCCTACTAATTTCTCCTATTTTTTAATGATTTTTACCTGCATAATAAAATAAAAAATTAGCATTAAATTTTAAAATTGAATAATAATTTTAAAATATTTTTTTTTCAAACCCTAGTCGCCCTTACTAGGTCCCAATATTTTTCCAGTAACTTTCCAATCATTTTATGAATTTTTACTAGAATATTTAAATTAGAAAATCAATTCAAATTTAAAAATTCAGTAGTAATTCTCAAAAATATTTATTTTTTTCAAAACCCTAGTTTCATATACTAGATCCCATTAAATCACTAATTTTAAAATAAAATTTTGATCTTTTACTTTTATACCTAACTCAAAAATTTACCTTTAATTTCAAATTTTCATAGTAATTTTCAGAATATTCATCTTTCAAACCTTACTTCTATGTACTAATTCGCATTGCTTCTTAGATTCGTATCTTTTTTACACAATTTCTAATTCATTATTCTTATGACTTTAAATTTCCTATATTTGGTACTTTCCTTCTCTAGCACTTTGCCTATTACAAATTATTGCAAAAAATTTAAACATATTTTAAATTATTTTCATACCTTAAAAATGGCCAAATACACTGGTTTTAATGAAACTAATAAAAAGAAACATCAAGAACTATTAACTAAACATCTTGATATGCAAGATAATATGCTTAAAATTATACAAGAGGAATAACATAAAGTGAACAACAGTAAAAATTCTCAAACAACAGAGCAACTAGTTGAAAATGACACTATAAGGGTAGCTATGTCTCAACAACCCCCTTATAGTAACCCAGCCTTCTTCTATACCACCAGCTACAACTAGTATATTTTTATTTCCTAATGTGGTATCCCTTGTGCAAGTGATATGATATCTTCAATCCAAGGTTTTACATATTGAGTAAGGTACCCCTAAACCTACACAAGCTTTGGATTCTTTTACTTTATAGCATACACCATTATCATGTCACATTCATTCTACACCTTTGCCATAAGGTTTTGTTCAACCCAAGCTTACTCGTTATGATGGTAACAATGATTCAAAGAAACATTTGAGTGTTTTTCCTACAACATACTTGGACTATGTACCCAATGACTGGCTACTAAACAAGCTATTTCCATGAAGCCTAAGGGATTATGCTTTACAATGGCTATATAGTATACCAAATAAGTCAATCAATGCATTCAATCCATTAGACAACATGTTTGTATCTAATTTTAGCATTAACATTAGTGACAAGGTTTCAATTACCCAAGTTGCACAATAGAAACAAAGGTCAAATGAGCATCTCACAGATTATGTTCTTTGATATAAGACTATTTTCACTAAGCTGACTAGCCCCATGGCTGATCAAAAGTTACAAGATCTCTTCAAATAGAGTCTCTTACCAGCTTTGCATGAATCAATTATGTTCAAAATATTCTCTTCCTTCACGAAATTGTGTCACACACTAAAGGAAAGGGAATTCAAGTTAATTTATACAGACGAAATCAAGTACAGAAGTATCTTAGAAACAAACAAAAGGATTAATATCAAAGTCCCATACAAAGTTAAGGTCAATGATATCAAGAGCCTAAATCAACCTATAGTTAATGAAACCTTTGAGCCCCCTCAACGAGTGGTTCTATCAACACCTCCCTGGTGAACTTTTACCAATCTACCAATTTATCCACCTAAAATTTTACAATAAATTTTGGAATGTAATATCATATCTCTCCCTCATATTATGGAAGTTGATCCAAAAAAGCCTCTTCCATGGGTATATGATCAGAATGTATTTTAATAGTTTCATAGGGCACCAAACTATACAAAAAATAGATGCATTAGTTTGAGACAAAAGTTTTAATATTTGGTAGATGGAAATCAAAATGAATTTGATACTCCAATTAAGCCTCCTTAGGGAAAGACAACACATGATAAATCATTGAAAATATTATTTAATCCTTTTTTGTAGCATTCTAAAAAAGAGACAGGGGACACATCAGGTGTTCACCATGCATATAATGCATATCCACCACTAGATACATATAGGGCACCTTCAATTCAGTTACATCCTTTGAGAAACATGATTGTTGTATACAATTCTAGAGTTCTAGCTAGACCTTTCATCTCCTTCTCAGAGTAGGAAATTGTTGAGGATGATTCAGAATATCATGCACTATTTATCATATCTTACATTCATAATCATCTTAGTCATAGTGCTCTCATAGATAATGGATCTAGTGTAAACATGTGTACTATGACATTATTGCAACATTTAGAATATTTAGAGTATGATATCACCCCAACATACATAGTTATTAATAGATTTAGTGGGCACATATAGAGTTTATTAGGTGAGATTGTACTTGCTTTACAGGGTCATCCAACACATGTTGCCACATCATTTACTATTGTTCCCAGTATAGTAGTTTTTGATATGTTACTTGGTCAACCATGTATTCATAAAATATGAAAAATACCTTCTACAATGCACAAATGCATAAAATTCATTCATGCTAAACAAGTTCTTACAATTGGTAGAGTTCCATAAGAGTTATCACTTCCCACTTCAGAGCCATCTACTTTTCCACCATTTTCAATTTCTGCAATAGTTATAGTTCTTCCTCTAGTACCTATTTAGACATCATTGAGGCATCCATCACTAGCATAGACGGTTCATACACCTCCATAGCTTTAGGATTTTAAACAGCTTATAACTACCATAATTACACCTAGGATAGTCTCATTGAGATATCATGCATATACACATAGAACACATGTTTAAATAGATTATCCTACTTCTATATGGGTCTCTAAGAGCCATAAAATTGTATCAACTTCTTCGATTTATAGAGGGACCCCACAACTGGTTTCTACTTCAGATATTTTAGAGCATCTATAGCATGTATAACTTTTAGAGAAATAGTCTTAGCATTTCCATCATGCTTCACAATCAAACATGATTCCACTCCTTGATATAGGACACCATGATAGGGAGTCTCCATCGGTAAGTATCACCTCTTCTTAGGCTTTCCTATATATAGTTTCCTTTGCTTGATTTTACATAGTTTTCCTATGATTGATTATACATACTTCAAATACTCTAAAAATAAAAAAATAATATAACATATAAAAATTACAAAAACATTCAAATATATCAAAACAATAAAAAAACATTTTTGATTGTATGCATCATGCATGCTTTACATTGCTACTATCATGTTAGACTTACATTTATTGTTCTATGACATTATTTATCAATTTATCTACATTATTGCTCTATGATATTACTTAATCTCCTTTGAGTGTGTGTAGTGACTTCCAACTACTTGATTTATTCAATCTACTCATTAATGGGATATCCTGGTTTTACATTACAGACACACATCGATAAACATACGCATTGGGGGTATCTTCTACATGACCACACCATCCAAGTTATGTCATTCCTACACCACAGACTCTATTTATCATGATGATGTACATTATTTACTAGCTTACATAGATTACTCTATCTATATTCCAATAGTATTTAACACTTGTGTATTTCCTAGCATATACATAGTCTTGTACTAACATGTCTTACATACTTTCAGTCTTTCTTTGATTAGTTAGATGTGATTGTATTTTCCAACCTTTATATGTTTTATCTTCTTGCTTATCATAGATTGATGTGATTTAATTTCTATTTATTCCTTGTTTTCTAAGTGTGCCTTAGGAAATTTTCCAATATCTTTTTCTTCTATTCATGTGTGTGCCTTAGGACATTTTCCAATGTCCTTTTCCTGTACTCTTCTATGTAATTGTGGCTCTCACACTAACCCTTGTTTGTTTCAATTATATGTGTATATGGTATTTAAAAATTCCTTATATGCTTGCTTTCTAGTTTCAGTGACATGTGCCCATGTCCCTTGTTTACATGGTCCCCTGGACACTCTTGTATGTTTCTTGATTCTTGTTTTGTGTGCTTATTTATTGATTTCTTTTTAATTATTTACAATGGCATGATCCAAATCATGCATTATCTTGATTTCTTATATCCCATGATAGACATCATGCTCCATCTCTTCATACCAACTAACAATTCACACTTTCATTTCTAGTTTAGTACAATGCATATATTAGTACATTGTTATATCTATCTAAGCATACTCATATTGATTTATCAATCTCTCAATAGAAACCATGTTACATCTTGAAATATCTTATTGATTATCATTGCTATATCATGTATATTTGTAGCATAACACACTTGTAGGGCTCTTTCTTTTAAGGGAAGTCATTTTAGGGTCTCCATTCCTACCCTTAGAAGAGGGGAAAATAAATAGGGATTTTGATATAGATATCAGAGCTCCTATTGGTCAAAAAATCCAATTTTAGAAAACTCAGAACAACAAGCAGACATCAAACCTATCAGAAAAAACCAAATAGACAATGAAAATTCTAGAATAAGTTTTAGTTTTAACCAAAGACAATAACACTAATACTAGACTACATTTTCAGTGTTTCTACTATCCATTTTTGGTGCTCTTGTCCAAATAATAGAAAAACTATATTTTCTAGAAGTATATAGAAAAGTAGGTTCAGCTACAGTTTTATACTATCAGACTAGTTTAATAATAATATTTTTAGTACACTTTTGCTTAGAGAATATAGATATAAGGGGAATCATGCATGATATTATTGGATCTCACTTCAATTTTTAGATATGGTAGTTAGTATAACTTCCATATTAGAATCCATGTTTTAGACACTAGTGATTGGAGGTAATGTATGCAATACATTTATTTTCCTTTCCTTCTGAATTCAACATTACCTTCACATTTGTAGTAGTTGAATGTATTATTCAATCTATAGGTTGTTGGCATCATTTTGGAGTGGATTTTATATAGCCTAACCTCCACATTCCTGAGTTCTTGAGTGGATTTCATATAAGCCTAATTCTTAATTTTAGAGTGACTTTCATACAAGCTTAATCTCCATCTTTTGGATTGGCCAAGAGTGGCCTAGTTTATAACATACATTTATCTATCCACACCAACATTATTATATTATAGATCATTAGTAGGCTTCAGGAGACATCTCATATGACATATATTTCATATTGATATTAGTTTATAGATTCACTTCATGAGGCAATGATGGAGCCAAAGGTCTAGTTAGCCTTTGTACTCTTTAGCTGCCTATTTAAAGAGATTGAATACATAGTCCAAACATTGATCAACACATGCATGACCACATAGATTTACTTAGTAGGTGATGATGGAGCTAAAGGTCTAGCTTTTACATTCTTAAGCCATTTTCTAATTAATTGATCACTCAGCTTCATTCATGATATTACTCTTGGTACAACATCATCCAACATTACTCAACATCACCCAGCATCACAATAGGTTTTATATTGGTCCATGTGCCCACTGAGATGTATTTGTTCCTTTCTTTTCCTTTTTCTCTTACCCTAATTTTTACATTATTATTTTAGATATAACATATCTAATAAGAACTAATATACTCTTTATTTTCTCTTATAGATTCACACTTCACAATGTGCCCTCTATATTAATATCTAACATCACACAGCTTCACGAGCTTCACCCTTGTAGGTAAGTTTAATCATGCTTTCTATTTTTCCTTTGTCCTAGTATTTCATTTTGATGCATTAATAGAATTAAGGGGGGTAAATATAGTCATATACAATGTGAAAATTGATAACTTGAGTATTAATAATGACACCCAACCCTTAGGTCCCTCTTACTTGATCTTATAACCCTGATAAGCATCTTTTCACTATTTCTTAGTCATCCATAGCCTTCCAAAATTGATCTCAACTGAGGTAGAACCCTTTTTCCATGACTAATCTATCCCCCTAGGTCTCATCAGCCCAGGATAATAGTGATACACTCCAATGCCACTCTAATCTGTTTTCTATGCTATTGTCCATATCCATTTTTGGCCCCATTCGTCAATTTATTTTGGTTCCCTATCCATCTCCTTGTCAACCCATGACCAATAGATACATATAAAATCCCATTCAAAGATAATTTGGAAAGGGTTGGAAAATATTAGTAAGCAAGCAAGAATACAAGAAAGAATACTCAATAAATCTTCCTTATGCTCTATATATAACCATCTTATACACTTTCAAGTCAATTCACATCCTTATACCAGTACCTAACCATCTCAAGCATATCCAATTTAGCATTTTACATATTCATACACTCAATTGCACAAAGCACATCAAGTGGGAGAAATATATATGGATTGATCTATTTTTTGAGTATTAGTATGTAGGCAATGTGCCCACACAAGGGGTATGGATCTATGTTCAATGAATATTAATCACACTAACCCCACCCTCCCACCGCTTTTGCTCAAAATTATTTAAATCACAATGCAAGAAGGGGTTTCAAGATAAAATCTACTCTATAAGGAGATATATAGACTTTCAACTATCAAAACTTCATAGACAAGGTCACACAAAACTAGTGAATAAAACCTAGAAATCTTAGATTATCAATATAACAATGGTAGAGGTGGACTACAATACTAGTTCCACTCTTATCTACTTTCGGTAGTCATATCCAATAAGAAAACTAAGTTCAATTCTTAGTTTTCAACAGTGTCATGGACTTGTATAATGAATATTAGACCTTGTCTCAATTTTATTAGTTAGTTTCCACTTAAGTTTAATTTTATACCTCTTGTTACTATGTTTACAAAGATTAAAATTAGAATCCAATTCATACAAATTAGTAGCTTAGTTAATGCATATTATTTACTAATTTTAATACTCAGAAATATTAAATAAATTAGGAATAAAATCTCAATATTCACAAAAAGGTTAAATCAGTATTGAACATACAACTTCTCAAGATCTACCACCCATTTTTCCTTCCAATAATTGAAGATTAATATTTATCAATTGGAACACATCTAGATAGGTTTATTACATGTGCTTCCATGACCCTAACATCCTAGTCCACCTAAAAATACATTTCACTCTATTTAGGAGGGTGGAAACATTGACAACAAATGTTATCAAAACTTGAGATATTATTCAAGAAATCTATTACCAGTTCTTATTCATCAAAAATTGGCACTTCCAACACATCCATATTGGTGAACAATTTCTTGGACCACTTTATTATCTTCCTATCATTATTGATTGACAAACTCACCACCTATTTCGGCCTTAAAAATGAGCATCCTAATAAAATTAAAAATGTATATTTTTAGCCTAACATCATACATGCATATAATAGAAATTATAAGTCATTTTTAAGAAACATAAGATCCATCCTATTTGTTTCTAAATACTCTTATTTCAGCATATATCAATTTTTATGATCCTTCAAGAGAAATGTGTAGCATAAGTTATAGTGACGGCTTTTAAAATGCAATGATTTGGTATTAAAGAGATAACTTCTCAAGCTACAATATAAATTTTTACTTCCAAAACTCTTAGGTAAGAAAATTATTACTTATATAATATATTTATAGGTGAATTACATGTGTTTCCATGATCTTGACGTCTATGTCCACCTTAGAATACATTTTCACTACTATTCAGGAGGGTTGAAACAATGACAATAAATAGTATCAAAGCTTAGTATATTAATAAATATTTCCATTTATAGTGATTATTATCTACAAATAATAAAATATAGAACCATGTTAGTTTCCTTCCATCACTTCTAGTCGATAAACCCACAACCCATTTTGGCGTCAAGGATGACCTTTCGGTAAAAGAAGGGCCATAACTCTTCTTTTATAGCTCCAAATGACTTGAAATGTTGATAAAAGGTCTAACATGTCATTTAAAAACATTTTCAAGTGTTATTATTTTTTACTATACTTGAGGAGAGATGAAATGGAAAAATAGAGGCCTACACAAGCAAAAATTAAGGAAAATTAGACCAAAAGTTCTATAAGTCAAGTTATATTACTAAGAATGATGAAAATATTTATTTTAATATATTTCATGATGTATTAAATTTATTTTAGGTCTTATATATCCTTAAAATTGAATAAAAATGAAGTTACACATGATTGTTTGCAAACATGGCTTTATTTCTAAGCCTAAACGAGCTAGGTTGAGTAGCAAGTCATCACTTTCTGAAGGTATTAGATATTTTAATGGACATGGATTATTTTAAAGAGTCTCTAAAGTTTTTTAAAAGACTTTTCAATATTATTCTTATCTTATATATCTAATCTCAGTCTTCATCCACCTCTAAACAGGCCTACCAAGGTAGTGGCCTAGTGAACCTTATTGGAAGTACAGTTATAGTGACCCAAGGTGAGATGTTTGAATGATTCAATATATTAATTATATTTGTTTTTAATATTTAATACATCATTATAATTATAAAATATTTATCTATAAACTTTCCACCACGGTTACACTAATGAGGTAGATTGGTGTAGTCAAGAATAAAGAAGAGATGGTTTGCCTCTCCAAGGAAAGCAATGTCAAATTTTAGGTTTTTATTAAAAAATGAATTTTAAGAATTAAAAATATTCATACACTTAATTTCCATGCTTAATGTGAAGTGTGGCCATAAGTGGGGAGACTATATTGAAAATCATGCTTTATCATGAAGATCTAGTGAATATAATGACAAAGTGGCAAATTGGGAGTTAAAAGTAACTTACATGTAGGTAAGAAGGAATAAATTTTAAATGGGGAGTTAGTTAAACCATGATATTTTATGTATACTAGGACAAGACTACTAAGTAATACATCAAAAGTGCATACTTATAAGCTTTTATTTTGTGAAGTGAGTGTAATAGATCCTTCAAGGTCATCAATCTCCTATGAAATAAGATTTCAATAATGTCAAACATCCTACCCCTATGCCTTGATCAAGCAATATTAATTTGACGTAGTTAAAATACCATTGGAGGTCTTTCAAATTACCCTCTAGAATAATGTTACTACTTAATGGGAGTTGAAAATAAGTTTGTTCAAGAAGAAGTGAAGAATTGAAGGTAAGGTCATAGTGAGTTAAGATCAAAATGGAATCAAGGAGAACATCATACATAAATATAAATCAACTCATGAACTAATTTTACCACTTCAAACACTTCAAGAAACCTTAATTCCCCTTCTACGCCTTCCTTCATTCAAGGTAACCTCATTTCAAGGATGAATGGTAAGTACTTTTAGCTTGAGCTTCTCTTAGCTTCAAGAATATGAAATTATTTTCTAACATTGATAACCACATGAAGGTGAAACCTTATATGGTACCACTAACTTATAAAAAAATGTTAGTAATTAATTAAAAATAAAACATATATGCATCACCTATAAAATTGAAAAATTGGTAAAAATAACCATATATACAATTTAGAAGTCAACATACTTACATATATCAATCCATTGAACCACTAGGATTTGTTCTAATCTTGATAGTAGAAATAATAGCTTCATGATCTGACTCATGAAATTTCTATAGATTCTTGTTTAGTGGCATTCCATGATATCTTTTTAATTAAACATTCATTGTAAAAATCAAATTTAAATAGTGTAGTATCTTCATGTGTGTTTAAAAATCTTCAAACAAACGTATATCCAAATTTTTGATTAGATATCATTGACTCCAAATGCAATTGACTACCATAGAACCATTAGGATAATTAATGTTTTCTCCATCTATGATAATCTAAGTCAATTTTTTATTTTCCTCTACACACTAACATAAGTAGTAATTTATCCCCTCTTCATTGTTTCCATCTACAATAAATGCATAAACATTTCCAATATCACTAAAAATAATTTTTAGTGATAATATATGAAGATATATAATGGGAAATAAAATAATACATAATGAATAATATTCTATCTAAATGCAATATATTATATACATGGTCAAAGTTATATGGTGATGACATATTTATAAATTATAATTCTCATCGAATTTGGTATGTATTGATAGGAATTAAAGTTCTTGAACTCTATTCATCCACCCACTCTTATGAGCCACACTAATTCCAAAAAGAGTCCATGTATGCATAATATAAACATGTCAAGTGTCTCATATGAATAGTCCAAGAGATCAAATTTGAGCTACGAATATGAGTGGAGTTCACTTGAACCATTTATAGACATACAATTCTCATACTTTGCCAAATTTCCCTCCTCTATTAACCAAATATGTCTAAAAATAGTATAATTTATTTTAGTACCATGGAACATGTTCTTATTACATTATTTAACCATGATTTATGCATCAATATTGAATGAACACCTTCTTCAAAGTTTAACTCATCCCTTGAATGAGCTATTTTTACACATACTCCATCACCATAATTCTCCACTTTTCCATGGCCAACTTTAGTGAAACTCCAAATATGTTATACACCAGTGGTAATGTGCATCCTTTCAACTAATAAAACATCCATATATTCTTTAATTATGATGTGTAATTTTATAACCAAATGTAATGCTAATTAAAATAAATGTTCCTTTAATCAACTATCTATAAAACTTCTCAAAAAAATTGTGCACATACTATATATAATGTAATTGGTCATCTCTAGTATAGAAATGGTACCCCTTTAATATTTTTTTATCTTGATCAGTAACATTAGGTGTATTCATGAATCTTATATGCACAAATATGAAAACTTGTGATGAGTTGTAATATTATGAATAAACATCCATTTGTGGTTTGAATGTGTATTTTTTTGAAAAGTCAACTATAGAAATAATTAAACCAAGTGGGAATGTGTCATTACTTATCTGGAATTGTTCATCCAACCATCTATCCCTATGTGTGTGTCTTGCATACTAATAAATAATTTTATTCATAAATTTTACCATAAATTCTATAATAGGTATATATTTTCTAATAAGCTCACAATTTTTAAATTATATGCCATCTTTTAAATGATAAGTCATAGATTTTTATTTGCTTGAACCAACTAATTCTTGTCCAGTTTCACTTATTTCATCTTCACAAATACAATTTTTTAGTTTTTTCAATCCACCATAAATGCTTTAATTTCCATCCAAACATACTATTTTATAAAATAATTGTCCATCTGTAATCTCATTACAAATGGTTAGAATAAATTCTCTAAATGATTTTTGCAAAAATTCTAAGTCATACTCCAATAAAATATTATTCGTATGCAATGTTCAATGAATATGTCATAAAACATCATAGTGCAATACAAACTCAACATGTTGCCTACAATAATAAGTGGTGCACATGTGAATGTTTTTTCAAAATTTTGGAGTAAAATTGTGTTAGAGTCATATCAAATGAACATTTTTCATGTGTTTCATGGTTATGAGAATCATTTTTTTTTTTGACTACATCTCTTGAATTGTGTGAAACTCTAGTATTGTCCTTCCAAAATTATGAAACCACGTCTTTCAAAGCATTAGCTATAACCTTGTCCTTTCATGGAAATCAACTAGAGAATGCTGAAAACTCATTTTTATTGGGTCCATTAAGTCTTATGTGTTTTGAGATTGATTTCATTTATGTTTTTTATGTTTATATCAAGTGTTTAGATTATTTTTAAAATAAATAATTTTTGACCTTTTTACTACTTTCTACACAAGTTATGATTATACATTGGGCAGCATTACAATTTTTATTGCATGATTTAGGGCCTATAATATCATATGGATAATGTAAGTTGTCAAGAATTTTTAAGTTTTTATCAACCATATTATATGTTCTTAGACATAATGTGTACATAGTAGGCCTTATCTTAATCAATTTCACTAACAAAATAAAAAATTGACATCTTTTAGTAAGAGGAGTCAAATTATGAAAGAAACTATCCCAAATTTATTGAGCCATTCTTTTTGAATGGTGTTAGACATTTTTTTAGACATTGGTTTAAAAATATTTCATTGAATTTAGTTAAATACTTACCATTTCTATGCACAATTATTAGAGGTGTTCTTACTTGTGGAACTTGTTGAGAGGGTGTTTCAAAATCTTCATTAATTTCATTGATTATTGGTGGGGTGTTGTTTTATTCATTGTTTCTTTCCTTATTATATTCTTCTACGAAATTTTATTCATTGATAATTTCATCATTATTTCTTTCCATGAAATTTTTTTCGTTGTTGGGGTTAAGGCATCATGCATATAGTCATCATAAAAAAAACCAAAAACATTATACTTTGAATGTGAGATTCTAACATTATATAATTCATTATTGATAATTAAATCATTATAAAATTCAATATTGTAAATTTCATTATTATTTACTTGATTATTTTCAATTTCATCATTATTATTATTATTATTATTATTATTATTATTATTATTATTATTATTATTATTATTATTATTATTATTATTATTATTATTATTATTATTATTATTATTATCAATCACATCATTGTCTATGACATTTGGCTCATTAGAGATAGTTTATGTAGTTTGCTTTAAAATAAGTGCTTGCATTCATACCTTGTTTTTATCTCTAACCTCTTATATTTACTCAAGTTTTTTTTGTCCAACTTCTTTCTCCTTATCAAATGTGATTTGTTTCCCATTAGAAAATTTATAACCTTTCAATATTGGGGTCCAAAAAACCACTTGATAACTCTTGTTCCGATATTCAAAGTACTGTAAAAACATGTAGAGAATGTTTATTAGTATGAATTTCTTGGTTTGGGAAAAAGGTCTCTGAAAAAGTGAATTTTTATCTATTTTATAATAACGTGTACACATTATATTATAATGCATCCATGTTAAACTTTAACACCTAAACATTATACTATAGCATGTTCATTTTGTACTATAATGTGTACATGCTATATAATGCATATGTTTTATTACATAATGCATACACATTATGAATAAAATTTGCACGTTACATTTTCCAATAAAAAATTTGAGCCTTTCGGATTGGAAATGACATCGATTCTAGATCCAAAGGCTTGGACAGGTTATTCTAAAGCCAAGTACGAGAGGTTAGATTGAAATCATCAAATTTTAGCTTCAATTGCTAAATACAATAGGAATTTCATCAACCAAGTTTGAATAATTATTACCATGATAGTAACCATGCTCTTTACTTTTCGAATATATGATTTCTATAATTTTTTGACTATTTTAAGGTTTTAAAATATGTTGATTTTTAACTATAGTTTTTTTATGCCCCCACAAGCTGTAAATATACATGCCTGTGCATGTTAATATAATTTTTTTTGGTTCATCCAAGGGAAAAAAAATTATATGGTCACAAACTAGGCCTAATTCTATGCACATTAATTAAAAATCCATTTTCATTTTTTTAGATAGTTAGGGGGGTCACATGGCTGTCTATCCATTTTTATCCATTTGTCAGGATATATATATATATATATATATATATATATATATATATATATATATATATATATATATATATGTTACAAACTAAAAGATCTTATCTAAATATTCACCAAAGGGTTTCAAACAATATTAAATGATGCTCAAAAAATGGTGGGCCACATGGCCATCTATCTACTCTATTTTCTTGAAAGAAATAAGAGTTTTTATTCAAATTTTGGGTGTTTTACCTAGTTATACTTAATCATTTTTGAAAAAATAGTTTTTTGGAAACTAGATTTGAAGTGCTACAATTCATGTTCTTATAGCATCTTTAAATTTTGAGTGTAGCTATTTCAAATTATCTACACAAGTCAATTATATAGAATTTTGGGATAATCACATCCACGGGTAGCTCGTTTTTGTCCCATAACTTTGTCCACATACCCTTTATGAAATCTCTTACCATGTAATGTTATTTTTAGTATATAAATAAGATTGGAAACCATTTTGAAACCTCTATTACTTTCACATAGCATAATTCTTTAGGGTTCATGTATGGTATGGAGAGATATAAACAAACCATAATATTAAGAATATTATTATCATGACGGTAATTATGTATCTTTATTACCATGATTGAATATAAAATCATTAAATAATACATGAAATAAAGCATGCCACCAATTATATAAAATGGCTAAATTAACAAGGAAGATCTAAATTAATAATTAACCATGGGCCTAAGGCAAAAGTTATGCACTGATATTTTTGTTTCACAAGTATCTCAAGAAAAATTGCCTCTTAATGTAGAATGGTGGTCTATAATGAAATTCTAACATGGTTGCATTAATTAAAAGTTTCATTACAGGTCAAAGGATTATTTGTCTCAAATAATGAAACCACTTTTCTCTTGTTGCTTGAGTTTACTTGAATATTATGGGCCTTATTGAGTCTATCTAAGTCGCCTTCATATTTCTAATTGTCCTTGATTATGCGTGAAAAATAGATCCTTTTGGGTGATGAAAGATTGTTTGATCTCCTAAATGTTCCTGTATCAAAATGCTTGTTTGATTTCTCTAGAATCTTTGTAAATTGTCAATAAATTATTGTGACATTAAATGGTGCATGTTCTTTCAAATTTCATCTACATGCCTAAGTGTAATAAGATACAAAAATATTTATAGATGTCTGAAATTCCAATTAGGACCCTATTGATGTAGAAATTGACATTGAGTGGCTGAAAACTCAATCTAAATGTTAATACAAATCCTTAAGCACTGCAATAGATTGAGAACACCTATACCTACAGAAACATACTAAATAGATTTCTCAATGGGACAAAATTAATGAGATAAAATAGAAAACGAAGAGAGAAAAAAGAACACAATGAAAAATGAGTAAACATGCCTAATTTTTAACTAATTGATGAAAAATGATCAAACATGCCTAATCTTGACCTCCTCTACCAAACTAGACATGTTGAGAATATGGTGTGGTGCATAAAAAAATATTTTTGATCTTGTAGTTCAAAGACAGTAAAATAAGACAACTTTAATTGGTGCTTCTCATGGGAACCAAGATCATAAAATTTTCACGTGGTTGAATAGTTTTATTGTATGCGTGAAAATGAATAAAGAAAACATAACATGCCCTGGAGTCATGAGAATACCGAGTTTAATGAGACAAATAAGATACATGAACTGCATCTCCATAGTTGCAAATAATTGCATTCTCCCCTCCAGATGATGTGCATGTGGATCAACACAGAACAGATCTCACAACAGCTGAATCTCCATCACAAGAAACAAAACCTAGCCCCACATTTTATGTTTATTTGTGCGTTTGATAGCAACATGTTGACAACAACTAGTTCACAAAGCAACAAAATTAAAAGTACCATGTCACTGTAGTCACGAGAATACCCAGTTTAATGAGAAACCAGATAGATGAGTTGCATCTCCATAGTTGAAAATAATTGCATTCTCTTGTCCAGATGATGTGCATGTGGATCGACGCAGCACAGATCTCACAACAGCCAAATCTCCACCACAAGAAACAAAACCCTAGCCCCACATGATGTGTATTTTTGGTTCGTATGATAACAACATTTTGCCAAACCCTTTTGCAGAAAGCATCTAAGGTTGGACCTACCTTTTATCTCTGGGCGTTTTGCGTATCGAAAGGTGATATTGTTCTGCCAATAAACAAACAGACTTAACAGTACCAACGCACTAAACCGCGATGCAGTTTTGGATATTCATATCGCCTTTTGAAAGGCATTATCTCCGTATTACTGCAGGAATTGTTTGTTGATTTTTTTATTTATCATACTGACAGAATATTCACTTCCAGTTCAAACTTTGGCCCGTCCAATTGCAGAACTTTCACGGTTGGCAATCCCCTTACTAATTCTAAGCCTTTCCTGTGACCACAAATTGCACCCGCATTTGCTTGTGGTTGGAGGACTTCCATGTCTCTTCAAATATGTTATAATATTAAAAAAACAGCGAAACCGGCGTCACATGTGAATGCTAATCGAGCCATAGTCATTGACGCTAGGTTTTCCTACAAAGCATACCCGTGATGAGTCGAGGGACCATTCGCAAGCAATCTTAGAAAGCAATGCATAGCTTTCCAATACATAGCTCATAGTTTGTCCCTTATTGTATTACTTGTGTTTGTCTGACGATGCAACCAAAGATTAATGCGCTGCTCCCCCGATCTTTGATTGCATCGTCAGACCGAACCAACGTGGTAGGCGTTACGTCATCTTTCTGTTTTCATTTTCTAACTATAATTGTGTTCATTTTCATTGTTTATTTTTATGCATTGGATTTTTGATCGGTTTGGCATTTGAAGCGACGTGGCAAGCAGGCTGCAACAAGATGCCATCTCCAATACACATTTCACCTGATTATCGCTTTCTTGTTTGTCCCATTACCTTCTCACAATAAACGTATTAAAATTTAAAATCATAATATTCGTCTTTAAGGGATAATATTTGTGTGAAACACATTAGAATTTAAAATGAGTTCAATGGTAAATTCAGTGTATCTGGTTTTCTTGACATTTTAAGGTTGGTCGAAGCATACTTTTACCGATGAATCCACATGTTTGGGTTTATAATTTATTAGAATGGATAAACTACTTCAAATTCAATGGTATTATTATTATCGGTGAAGGCGTTATACACAGGTAAGGAACAACTTGGTGGAAACTTCCTAAATATGATGATGAGGTAAATTTTTCATTGTCTGAAACTTGTCAAATACAATGATGAGGTAAACAATAATCCAAATTCGTAATCAAACTCTAATACTCAACCTAATAGGGAAGGTAGATTCATATTCAAACTCTACTACTCAAACTACCATGCATTTACGAATTAACCTACAACAAATCTACTTTAACAACCACATATGCATTCATATGATGTGTTGTTGCTAAATGAAAATAGAAAAACCTAAATTGCTAACTAAAAAATACTAATTATTTAGGTACATTTATGCGCTTTTAAGATTCCCACTTAACCAAATATTTCTCAATCAAACCCCAATACAGTAAATCTTGCTTTGAAAAACTTGATTCTTCATAATGCCTTTGTCTCTGCATCTATAGCCATCATTTCAGTTGCACAATACTCCATTTGTACATTGTTCTTCTCAATTTGTTCATGGATGAAATAGTAATTTTATCCTTATATGTTTAATCTTTTTGTGATGCTTTCTATGATTTGTCATGGGTAAGCAACTTTGGCTATTACACTTTAATATTGTTGATTAGCTTGAAAAAACTTCGATGTCTTGCAATAATATTCTCAACCATATCAATTCTTATGTGGTTTCACATGCTGCTATATATGTTGCTTTTACACTGGAAAGAGAAATAGTTGGTTGTTTATTGCTTGCCCACAAGATTACACCTCAACTAAGGATAAAATTGAACCCTAAAACTGATCTCTTGCTATCAATGCCCTATGCCCAATTTGCATCACAATAATATGTAAGCATTAGACATTTTTCTAAACTCCCACTTAATTGAGTTTTGTGATTACTTGTTCCTTGATATCTTAAAATTATTTTGATTTCAACCCAATGTTGTGGTTCTAGTTTTTTTTGTAAAACTGGCTCACGATGCTTAAATGTATTCAATATTTGGTCCGCTAGAAACCATTGCATACATTAGGATCCAAGAATCATTCTAGTATGGAATCATACACACATATTTTTCTTCTTCTTTTGTTTTGGAACACATTTATAGTGAAATTATCTTGCATACTTCCATTGGAGTACTTATTGGTTTGTTTTTTTCCATCTTAAATTTATTGAGAATGTTTATCATGTACCTCTCCTGATTATGATGGATTTTCCTCTTATCCCCATTTTTTAAAAATTGAATGCTCAGGCAATAATGAACCTCACTGTAGTTGGTCATCTAAATTTTTTAAGTGAATTGAAACATAATTAATTCTATAATCTTAAGATCATAACTCATAATGATGGTGTCATCAACATATAAGGCTTAAATGGTCACCAACTCACCAATATACTTTATTTAGACTTTAGAATATGTGTTTGAACTCATTTGTCCTTCATTTTTAATAAACCCATCAATATGCTTAGACTGTGCTCTTTAGGACTATATGACTTCATAGAATGGCTTATGTAGCTTGCATGTGAACTCCTCCTTTCCTTATTTTATGTAGGCTTCTTATTGTTATAGATAAAGATATTCCTTCAAAACCTCATTTAAGAATGTTTTCTTAATAACTAGTTGGTGTGCATGAAGACCTAACATTATTTTAATTGCTAATAGAACTCTTATGGATGTTACCTTAACTAAATGTAAGAAGTTGTCATGATAATCAAAACCTATAATTTGGGAATAGCCTTTTACAACCAAATGATCCTTATAGTAGTCTATTGAACCATCTAACTTATACTTTTATTTGTATAACCATTTACACATCATTACTCTTCTTCCATATGGAAAACTTGTGTTTTCATAGGTTTGATTTTTTATGAACATTTCATATTTGACACCCAAGGCTTAACAAAAATTATTTACGTAAATAATTTTAAGTATTTTTTGGACATTGAATATTTTACCATGTTTTACATGAACTGCATATGATTATAATGCCTTATTGATCTATGAAGTTGTATCTATTCTTGTATATTTATTATGCATTGTGTGAATGCAAGTTATATTGTTGTTATTGAAATAAAATCATTAAACTCATATTTTTATTTAGATCCAATATCATAAAATATTAATTATGAATTGTTTAAATTTTCCAACTCTAGTCATTTGTGTAGAATTATAGTTACATAAAAATTATGTCACTTCTTACTACAATCCTATGTAATATAGGATCATAAATTTGGTATCCCTTCAAATCTAGACTATATCCAACCATTTTACATTTGTTGATCTTATCATATAGTTTCCTTCATTATTCATATAGTATATGTCCATATGCTAATAAACCAAAAAATAATAAACCATTGACACTTTCCTTGCTTCCATGCCATGCATCACAAAGTATCTTCTTATCCATTGTAGTAGTATAAACTACTTGAACTCAAAAGAATTACATATCCCACTACTCTTTATCATGTATTTGGCACTTTCACCTACTGTTAGGTTCCTTCTTCCTATAACACCATTCTTATATGGTGAATAGGGAGGAGTGTAGTTGAGTTTGATCCCTTCCTTTGCATATTTAATACATTTCAAAGGTTCTCCTAATTCATTGTCAATAAATACTTTGAAAATTTTAAACATTTATAACTCATATAATTTATTTTTGAGAAAAAAATAAAGCTAATTATTGAGAAATCATCAATAAAGGAATAAAATGTGTTGTTACTTAATGTTTCACTATTTGCATTGGATTAAAAAAATATGAATATATGGGTTACATTTGATCTTTAGCTCTATTTTCTCCTTTACTCAAGAAATGGAATCTTTGTTGATTACCCAAACAATAGCCTTCACACACTCTTAATTCAATCAATAGGTGAAAATTTAAATATTATACAAGATTCTCTCTTTCATACCTAAAACAAATACATATTTTCATCTCCATATTTATGATGTTGAAATATTTAATATAATCTTTGGTTATTTATTATTTTTAACACCAATTTGGGTATTTTTAGACATAAATTTTACATATTTACACATATAACTTCCTATGAAATAATCACTCCTTCTGGGTCTTTTAGGACATACACCTTGGTGTCAAACTATACAAATATTCCATCATTAGTGATCTTACTCATTATCAAAATATATTTTTATAGATCAAGTTCATACCATAAATCTAGGATTTACTTATGTGCACCATACAACATATTTAATGAGACATTTATAACTCCCATCATCTCACACTTAATATCATCTCTAAGATTTAGAGTCTTCCATTTTCATACTTATTTATGAGATTTAAACCAATGTCTCTCAGGTGTCATATGCTATGTTGATCCTAAATCTAAATAATAACACTATAAAACATTATATTGTTAGTTTATGTACATAATCTATGAGACAAATTTAAGAAAATCTATAGCAAAAAATGAATAATCAAAGCACATATGGAAGATGTAGGTCAGAATAGTCAGTCAACATATAAATGATTGTAAGTCTGCCATTTTTTAGTCATAGGTCTAATCTTTTATCCACCATAGCGGGAAGCCTAAAATAGAAGAATGAAAGGATCAATACATTTAAATGTATATGTCTTCACAAACATAGCTTTTAAAATGCCATAATGGAGATGGAGCTCATCAACATACAAAGCTAGAGACCAAAAAACCTACCTATTAAATAAGAGATCCAACCCACCTCAGAATTTTGAAACACTTAGACACTATATCTTAAAAAAATTAGGAGATCCAATGCTAATATAAATCTTTGAAGACTTAATATAATAAATTTGATGTTTTAAGTAAATTAAAAATAATTTAGGACTAGATAGCATATTTCAGTTTTGTGCTTTGATACCATATCAAAGTGGATGCCAAGATTTTGAGATAAAATGAGTGTATGAGTTTATGAAAAGTAAAACATAAGCTATTACTCAACATGATAGCTGAGAGAAAAATTATATCACATAGATGAGAATACTTCAAGAAATAAAATAAGATCCAAATCCCAATCTTCCATTACTAAAGCTCAAAAATGTGAGACGTACATATAGGGTGGTGCATGTGTAACTCATATATATAAATCTACACACAATGTGGTAAAAGAGGAAAAAATAAATGACTAAATCCCATACCTAGAATAAATAATCAATATAGTTATTTCCTATTGCTCCTATCAAACTATAACTCCATGTATAACTAAATAAGCTTGTCTATGAAAGCGAGAAGATTTCAAATGAGGGAAAGTCCTATAATAAATAAATTTGTGAAAATAATAAAACCCTATTCTAACATAGCATACAAACTATATGATGTTTAAATTAAAAATATTAAATAATGTAATATAAAACTTAGTTTTTTTTTATTGTTACAATACCCTCAGAGGTAAGTAAAATGGAGGAATAATAATGATGAGGTGTTCCAAACATTTATTTTTATTTATCTTGTTTATAGGAAGCCACATATCCCTAATTTTATGGAAGAAATTATTTTTAAATCATCAACAAGATATCATAGTCACCACATAATGTCAACAATATATGTTATTGTTTAGCTCTTGTTGAAATTTTGCACGCGCTTCAGAATAGATGATATGGGATGTAAAATAGATGTTATAAGTTATACGATAACTTATACAAGTTAAAAATTCATTGTTACAAGTAAAAAAATAGTTATTATAGGGTACACATGTTGGGGGAAAAAACTGAATAAGCAAAGTTGCATAGGATATTCTTCAAATATTCATGCATTATATATTAAATTATCAGCTATACGTATTTTTGTCCTATCCTCTTCATATTTTGAAAGGTTAGATGGTTTATGGCCTCCTATTTTTGGTACCAACATATGAAAGTAATATGAATAGTTAGGAACTGTAGTGATTATAAATATGTATGCTTGTATAAAGAAGTGGATGAACTTTTACAAAGATCAATATAGACTTCTGGTTATGATTACCTATCATATTTCTTATGTTTTTTATTAGCTGTGTTATCATGTTTAATGTTTGGTTCAATATTTTTTAATGTTATCAATTACTCAACAACCCTTAATAAAACTCTAGATTAATTTAGTTCTTATCTATCACATGACAACTCACTTTCATCATGCTTTTATTAGAATATGAATTCTCTCTACTATCCTACGTAGACTAATAAAACTTAGCTATCCTCATCCTTAACATGTTCAATTGAATTAGGAACCTATACTAAAAATGGTGTAGTGAGAATGGAATCACTCCTTCTAGAGGAAACTATGCTAAAATGGTTACCAAGACATTGAGATATTGAAACATAGTTAGACTAGAAAGTACGTCACTTCACAAACGAAGAATCTAAAAGGACTAGTCTTACCATAAATGAAATCATTTAGAAGAATATATATATAGAAATATATGAAATTTTATGGTGTGATCTACCTAAACTACTGAGTAATTGGTAGATAAGATAGGAATACTGTTGCTTCAGTCCCAAAATGAAATAAACTATTACTTGGACTGAAGAAAAGATAAATAAGTTGTTGAAACTAGAAAGTGATTGGATACAAGTAATAGATTATTGGGTTTCTACCACCATAGATGGATATACCACTTAGTTTTGAGTATATGGTTATATAGAATTCAATGAAGTATAGGACCATTTTGTTGAAGGAATTATAGGAAGACTTTTGCAATGGCTATCTCTCTTGTTGAATATGTTGGTGTGGATAAGGCCATGGTACCTACTCCAATTAAAGTGGAGTAGTAATTTTGAATGTCTGTGGATGGGTGTACATGAAGATAAATGATGGATACATGATTAAGTAGAGATTGACCCTAAATCCATAATAGAGCAAGGAAAGAAGAGTTAGAAAAAAACTATGGATTCAAAAATAGAACTATGATAATAGAACTTATGGAACAAACAAAAGAATACCCAAATAACTACAAGTAGTAGTAAGAGTAAGAATAGAGTAGATGATGATCAAGTGCATACATGTAATGAGTGATATTATGAGTGAGATGATGAGTAAAGAATGAAGATAAAAAATGAAGTGGGATGCTAGTAAATGGAATAACATGACAAAGAATGAGAGGAAGATGAGTTGTATTAAAAGGAGATGAGAATAGATTAGAATTAGATGTAGTAGATGATAGATATAGTGCATAACTACATGAAAGGGTATTGAAAAAAGAATGTGAATTACGTAGAGAAATAAAACCTAGTTCTAGATAAATCCTAGATTCAAGCATAGTAGATAAAGTTACAGAAAAGAACCATTTACCAAAAGACCACATGTCCCTATAGCCCAATATTGTATATTGTAGTACAAAATTTCAACTAGGACAACAAGAGGATAAGAGTTAGGAAAGATCAATTCTAGATCACATGAACCATTGGGGTACCAAAATTCACACAAAGGTAATTAGGAATGTTTTGTAATTATTATATTTAGTTGAAATAGAACAAAAAAATAAAGGAAGTATAGAAAAGTAGAGTACACATGTTAATTATTCTAGTGTGTAGACCAGTACACAGATAGGATCACATAGGATATATCCACATCAAATAATAATTGCGTAGAAAACATCATCCATACTAGTAAATATGATGAATTAATTAGAAGTATTCTTAAACTTAGCCATCTATGATGGGTCTACAAACTTTAAATAAAACCTGCTAACTTATAGAATGAAATGGCAAGTTAAGGGTGTCATTGATAAAAAATTATAAAAGTGAGAAGTAGTAGGGGCTCTAATTGGGATAGAATTGAAATTCATATAATATATATATATATATATATATATATATATATATATATATATATATATATATATATATATATATACACACACACACAATAATAAAGTCTAAAATACATGCATGAGTGGCTCATCATAGAATTTAAGACTCAAAAATGTATTAATCGGACAATACAGGACCTAAAAAAGGTAAAGCAAAAGTTTGAAGAGTAGGTCTATGATTATGATCAAAGATTTTCTAATGTAATGTATAAAGTAAAATTCACTTTAATAGTAAAAAAAAAAATAGCAAGGTAATTTAAAGGTCTACAAGGTAGGATTTGGTTTGCCACTTCACAAATTCAATATAAAACAAAAGTAGATGGCATAGCTATTGCAATGAATGTAGAATAGATTAAAGATGATGGAGAAGATCCTATTGCTAATTAAAAAATTGAAAACACACTACAAGATTTCACAAAAATTGAGTCTATAGTGCATCGAGTATGAAAAAGGACACCATCAAAATGATTATCCTAAATTTAAGATAGAATTCTATGAGATCTATCAGGTAGTAGGACATGCTACAACATAGTGTCATCTTTCATAGTAATATATCAAGAGTCCATAGAAATTGTATTGTAATTTCTATAAATTGACTAACCATGGTGACAAGAATTTTAGGGATTTACAGGAGCTTAAAGAGGGCATGTCCAAAAATGTACTTTTTATTACAGTGTAGTTAATATCCTTGGTGAAAAAAAATTAAAGCTAGGCCTAGAGATTGATAAGATTTATGTGACCCAAATGGGTCCATAGTGGATTCCAAGTTCACCACATTACTAACCTCATAGTTTGGCTAGATGGACTCGTTATTCACTAAGTTGGACACCCCCATCCCCTCAATACTAGTATACAACATCTTAGAATTCACCCACAACCTATCTATAATAATCAAATTAGACCCTTCCAGATGTACAACAGAAATTCAACATGGGAGACAACAATCAATAGTACTAGCATTAGAACTCTATGTATCCACAAGGAGGATATCAAGGGGGATATTTGTTTAATAGAGTAGGATATCAAGGTATTAGAGGAAATAATTATCAATGGATTCCTTTGTAATACTATTTATATGGAAGATATAATCATGTTCATTGAAATTATCTCATGAATCCACAATGATAGTCATAATGTGCATACTGTAGAGTTTATGATAAGCATGATACAGAAAATTGTCCTATTCTATAAAAGCAGAGAAAATAAAAAGCTATCCAAAATGTAAATAGGGTAATTCTAGAGCCTAAATAAAATGTGTTTCTAAATGCTATGACATGAAAATATCATGCAGAAAAAGGATTATCTCCACTTGAAATGCCTTAAGATTAGGGCATCAAAAAAATTAGACAAGATAAATACTTGGATCCAGCTATAGAAAAAATATCATGAATGAATTTGCATAGTTGATGAAAAATATTTATGATGATACTATAGTAATCGATGCAAAAATGTATGGTCAAATTATGCACCTTATACAATAAGATGGGGTTATCATTGTGCTCATGGATCTCCTAAAACTTTTGAGTACTCTACACAATGAAGACATATCACAGAACATCATGAATCCACTACATAGTCTCTTAGAATGTGTGCAACATGGCCAACAAAAGATTTGAAAACTGGTCTGGTATGTCAAGATGAAGAAACCATGGGATTTTGATGCATAGATTGATATTTAGGTTTCTAGTTACAAGATCCTAGATGTTGTCTTTGATTTTTGTAACATAGTTAATATGATTCCCAGATTCACATGGGAAGCTATTAAACAACTAACTCTTAGCTACAACATAGTAAATTTTAGCTTAGCTGATCAAAAAAATGTTGAGCCTATTGGTAGATTGGTGGATGTCAAGATTAAAGTCATAGACTTGCCTCTGTGCGGTAACTTTGAGGTCATAGATATGACAACTGTAGCAACACACTACCCTATGTTGATAGGAAAAAATAAGAATATGATGGTCAAATGATTATCAATATAGTGCACAACTATATTATAGAACATCAAGGTGAAAAATTTGTTATCTTTCCTCTCGATAGAGCATACCATCCCTACATAGTTCCTATTGAACTAGAATCTCCATATGTTCCATAAAAAACTATTTGGATGAAGGTCAATATTAAGGAGAATCTAAAAGCTCTACATGGATTTGACTACCACTTTATGTACCATCATTCCAATCTTTAGGTGTAATCACTCCTATCTCAATAGTTCAAGATAATAGAATAATGAAGGATGAAACCAGTGGCTACATAGCTAGTGGTAAACTAGTTTGTCATTGAAGAGTGTGTTTCTATGTTTTTAAGGTTACCTACTTAGTCAAAAGTTAATTCCCTATAACAAGATGATGACCCTATGTAGGATTACATAGAGTCAATAAAGGAAATCATTTTTCCATGGGAAATAATTCATATATAAGTGGTGATTCAAATATCCACCTCCTCAATTGGGCTCAAGGTGATAATGACATTTGACCAATGCAAATGGTCTTTACACACGAGTGATTAATTACCCATGTACTATGCAATAAAGGATATCGATGACTTAATTATGCACCTATAAATCCATATCCTAACCATCAATCAGTGGGTTAATGGTCTAAACTATGATTTGAATAGAGTTGCTACAACATGGTGGGAAACTCATTGTAATGGCTAATTTTAATGGGATGATGCTTGTGAGATCATGATCAGTAGGTTTAAATTTCCACAATTCATCCACATCAACTAGCCATTTTTTCAAGAA
>JARHVA010007229.1:415000-445000 GCA_037957365.1 Torreya grandis | reverse complement strand
AATTCTTTGATCATAACACATGGATGTTATATCCTTTTATGATCATTTTCCATTGTCATGATTTAGATTATATATTTAGAAATTCCTCTATCCATGATTATATTTTTTATTGTTTACTTGATATTCTATGAACTTAATGTCTTTTCTAACACATATGATCCATGGTCTAGTATGCTATGTTTATCCTAGTTTCTTATGATTTAATGTTTTAAGATTATGTAGTGTAATCCCTAGGTTGTTTAAGGGTCTAAATATAGTAAATTAGGGTAGAAATATGAAATAAATACAACCATTTATTTGTAATATAATTAACCTATTTTGACCTTTCTAAAAGTACAAATAAATGATATAAACAAGTAGTTTTATAGAAATTAACTAAGATGGAATATATGGAAGATAATAAGATGATATGAGTGTTTTAAATAGGATACAAGTGTAAAAACCCTTCATGGATAGTAAAACCAATGGAACTAGTGTCCTTCATTTGGTGATAGTATCCTATGTGTAGGACTATTTTGAGCTTCTAGGTGCACTTGTGTCTGAGACTACCAAGCCTATTCTTATGATCATGAGTTTTTATTCCTTGTAGGTGATATATTTTAATTGATTTTATATTAAAACCCTAAACCTTCATGTTATTAGCTGATTTGGCTAACACAAGTATAAAAGTGTGATTTTATAGGGGTAGGATGGACATTATAAACATCATATTATGATGAGAGTTGCATAAATACCAATACTCTCAGGTAGGATCAATTCCAATGTAGTTATCTCTATCTAAGTATTAATGAAAGTGTAACTAAAGCTATAATGAGTGCATATTTGAGTGCTTTGAGAGTGGTTCATATTTTAGATATGAGTAATTTGGGATTAATAATGCTATATATGGTTGTATGCAGAAGTATGGTAAAAAAGGGATTAATAACCTTGATTATGTATAAATTATTTTGAGTTTATTTATGTAACTTGAATTTGATTTATAGCTAGTGGATAAAGGGATAAAATTCATGTCTATATAATTTTCACATGCTTCTACAACTTTTAAAAGAGTTCTAGGTTGACTGTATGTGGTTTTTGATTGGAAAAGATACACATTGTTAATAAAAGATAAGAAAAGGATAACACCTCTGAAACTAGGACACTATAAACATTGGTGACGTCCAAATTAATGTACTAGTTTTTATGTGGTATGTCCTTAGGCACTATAGGTCAAAATGTTGAAGTGAAGGCTTGGGACTACTTTTGGGATGTTTAGGGATGTATGTGGCCTACATGAAGGCTGGATAAGTGTCTACATAGGCCCAAAGATATGTATAAGACTAAAATAGGGATTGGTAGTCTCAATAACACTCTTATCACTCAAGTGTCATTTTTAGATGATTACCTTTCAACCCCACCCCCCTTTATTATAGAAATGTAATAAATCAAAAAAACTAGGGTAAAGGAAAAAGAATTGTACATAGACTTACATAAGAAGTAAAGCCCATGAATATCGATCTAATTATGTGAATCACACTCTATTACTTATCTTGTAAATGAAACATAGGCATAGATTAGTCCTTAGTTATGAAATATCAAAATAAAAGACAAAACAAAGTAAAGAGATAGCAGAGAGGAAAGGAACAAATACACTTCACTGGGTACACAAATTAATGCATAAAATTGGTGATAACCTATGTGTTCATATAGATAGTGATTAGTTCATGAATTTAACATGGAATGTGTTGATGGATTTCTCAACCCACATGTATGGGTGGATAAAAAAACTCCAAATAGATTTGAATCCATCATTTCCCACCCTTGTTTAGTGAAGTGTGACTTATAAATTAATTGGATTGGATTGATAGTGTTTCCAATCATCTCATGTAGGTGGTTCAATAATTCAAGTAAACTATGACTTCATCAATTCCTACCCTTGTGTACTAAATATATTTGTAACTAAAATTTTTCAATGTAACCTAAGATGTTTAACTATAATTAAAACTATATATGTCAGCTCTGTGGCCACTGAAGAAATTTAGAATGTAAAATGACTCTGAGCCATTCATGAATATTAGTCAACTCGGGGGCAATTATGAATACCAACCACTACAAATGGAGTAAGGCATAAATCTAGTGTGAAACTTAGAACATGGTGTGTGATATGTAGAATGTAAAAAATGACATGAAGTTTTTCATTTCATCTGATCAATTGGTGCATATGTGAGTATATATAAACAATATACCACACACATGCCCCTATATCTAATATCTTAATATATGGAATCTAGATTGAGTTTTAATAATCTATATCTGAGTATCTAAAACTAAAATTGAAATGATCATGCCATGCATGATCACTCAAATTTGAGAAAATTGGTGCAAATCTATGCTAAGTTGAGTCAAAATTGTTAATTTATAACTATAACCTATGCCAACCTAGATTGCATCCAATATATTTCTTGTCCAATCTATTATATATAAAAAAACATGACTTATTGGATAACAACTTCATATCTTGGATAATAGTGTTGGTGGTGATAGTGTCCTAATTTGGGTGTTAGTGTCCAACTATAATGGTTTTTGTACAACTAAAAGTAGCTTTTAGGTAAGTAGTTCGTAGTATGTTTTATTGAAACTGATTTCTATATTTTTTGCCTATGTTTTGTAAACTATATTTTAAGTGCATTCATATAGTCTAATATCTATGTCAAACCTCTATGAATGGCCCCTCATTTAAGGGGACTTGTTGAACATGTGCAAGAACTATCCTTAAAAGAAAAATATTTACAAATTGTGTGTTAGATGGAGGATATATGATGTCTGTATAATAAACCAACATAATGTACATACATGACATTAGAATGTAAGATAATTTGAGAATAAGTTTTTAGTGTATGATGTCTAATAGATCTATCATTTATAAGGCTATCAATATAGATTAAAAAATGTATATGAACATCAAATCTAAGTAATAACTAATAAACTATGTAGGGGATGGGGTGTGATGTTTATCATGGTACCTCAATAGTAAGGGGAGATGCACAAGGTCCCTCATTGAATATAAAACTAGAGTGTGTAACAAGCAAGAGACAAGTTTCATGGTCATGATGCATACGATAAAACATACATACAACACACATGAAGAACATAAAGTAGGTCAAGTTTAAATAATACAAGGGACATGGGCACATGTCACTAAATTTGTGAAATGAAGACATATAAATACATGTTTAAATGTCCATGTACACAAAAAAGTAGTTATCTTAGAGACACATGAAAGGACATGTTCAAATGTCAGCATCCACAGTTGGGAAGCCATGCACAAAGACATGATCACATGTCCAAAGCATACATATAATGAAAAGAAAACCATAGATCCATAGAGTAATGGAATATTAAAATTGTCTCAAATAAAAGAAGCTTATAGACATAATCAAGTCTAAACTATGAAATATAGAAACAAAGTGTGCATGGACATGTGGTACAAATTTGTATAAGAGCAAAGATTTACATAAGCTTAGTCTAAAGCTGTAGTAGGACTAGAAACAAATATGATTATTTTTAGGATGATCAATATCAAGATGTGAAAATATTAAATCTATAAAGGATAGTTTAGAAAGATTTAACTTAAAAATTGAAACTATGTCTATGATTCCCAAAAATTGTTGAATGTATAAAATGAAGAACCCATGTATCTATGTATATTCACCCAGTGGTTAGATAGTATCAAATTTGGGTCTATGTAGTGGACCTAGGTCCTGTAAGCATCTTGGAACACTCAGAAAGAACAACTAAAGCATGTATGTATGATAAAAACTAACTTTTCTAAGATAGATAGCATATGTAATGTCTAGAAAATATAATAAGTGTAAATACAAAAATGCATACAATCTATAATTTTTATTTTTTGAGTAATTAAATTAGTTTTTTTGTGTTTTGGCATATTATATTATTTATGTATTTTTTAGACATAAGCAATACACAAATAACATGAAAATGACAGTATATACAAGGAGCAAGAAATAAGGAAACATTGTAAAAGAATGGAGGAACATACTTATTGATGAGTCTCATGGGAGACTCAGTATCAATGTGGCCTATGTCAAATAAATAAATAACAATCATGCATAATGTGTTAAAATGACACTACCTACGAAGGGGTGTAAGGAGTCCATGAATATGACTGGGTTGTCTTGTGAACTGTATGGGTCTCAAAGACACATACGCTATAATATGTTAACGATGGCATGGTTTCCCTATGATAGAATCCTTGGGAACTCAATAATACTAATCTCAAAAGGAAATGGTTATAAGGAGGCACTATATAATTTGTAAAACATATTTGATATAGGGGTCTCTATAATAAGGGTCTTTATGAGAGATTATGTGTGTGTGGTAAAACTATAGGAGTAGACCTCAACATCACTAGTGTCTCAACTAAAGTCTATGGTGTACTAATGAGAACTATACTTATAATTATTATTGGTAATTTTTATGTGACTTCATGTGGGATAGGTAAAGGATACTCATATGAAAGACCCCCAACTATGAACACCTAATTAGCATGTATGTACTTGAGGTATAAGTACATGATGGATGGAATGGATGAAGCTAATATATCCATGGATTACTGAATAATGTGTCAAATTGACCTACACTATTTACTACTAAGAATTTAGTGGCCGTATGTGATGGTCTAACCTATAGTGGAATTACAATATATGTAATGGAGCTCTGAGTATGGCCACTAAAACCATGAATAATTTTGTCAATAAGAGATTCCTTCTATAAATAACCCAAATTTCATAGAAGTGTAATAATGCAAATGTTAATACTTGACCCATTATCAACCATAGAATTTTGAATATGATGATTATTGACGTAGGATTATATAAAGAGTGCACATAAATTTAAATCATCATCAACAATCTCCTACTCTTATAAAGTGATGAGTGGTCTCACTAGTATTATATTATGATACACACCAATGTTATTATGTATGGGGTGTGTATTTTGTATTAGTGTGATACGATGCTTATGGTGGATGTGCCTAATATGTCTGGTAAACAACTGAATTGATCCCTACCTCATTAGTTGTATGCTTTTGAAATGGATCTCAAAATATTTTCAATTCCTTTGCTTCCATTTGTTTAACTTTAGGTGCCTCTATGGGTGTGGCCATGTCAATTATGTTGTCCTCTATCAAATCTTGTATTTTATACTTTAAGTTGAAGCATCAATTTATAGTGTGACTTGGTGCCCTATGATAGTCATAAAATAGATTGAAATCATAGTTATTTGGAAGAGACCACTATTAGTGTAGGATTTTTATTATTCCATTTATTTATTAAATGGATTATCCCTACACATGTATATTTATCTTACTTAGGTGATTATTTATTCTATGATAGTTAGCTTCCACTTGTCTTCTCTTAGTGGTTAATACACATTTGTTCTCCACTAGTCTGATGTTAATTAACTCCATGATTTTAGGTGAAAGTTGCATGTATTTATACTATATAAGACATCTATTGTAAAGATGTTTATCAATCAAGGTAATTGTTACACATATTCTAACATATTTTTAATACAATTAGGGTCATTATTATAAAATTCTTATGTGTTATTTCTACCAGAAGATCACTTATTGGACAATTCTATCATGGTATTAGAGCTCTAGGTTCTTGTAATGAGAATTAATTTATATTTTTGATTTCTATTTTGTACTCTATTGAAATTATTGAGATTAATTTACATATTACTTGTATATGCATATGCATGTAATGTTTTTGATGCACAATTGAAAGGTTTATTGAAGTGGATTCTTCCATCAAACTTAGATGTTTTATGACCTATTTTATACTAGTTAATTCCAACCACACACATAGTTTGTTGTGTTTGAAAACATTCTCTATGCCATTTGATCTTCAACATCCACCATTGGTGGCAATCTTTGTTTGTAGGCCTGGCCACAAACTCTTATTCAGACTCAGATCCTTCAACCTGATCAATGACTTATAAGGAGATGAGATTTGGGAAATATTGTGAGCATTATAACTAGTTGTTATGGAGGAGACATTTTCCATCTCAACTCATGGTATCGTGTCACAGTTAAGTGAAGGATTAATTGTATAGAAATGTTTAACCCCTTATATAATGATCAAATTATTAATCTTTTCATAGTTAATGTTGTATAATGACACTACAAACTTTATGAAATTATAAGTGCTTTCGATATCAGGCATCGTATTGGTGGTGATGTTGAGAATTTTAACGCCATTGTATCATCTCTATGTGGATTGAGCAGGGTTTCCTCTCACATTTGATAGATATATAACCAAATTATATGCCATGGTGGAGCATGATATATCCCAATCCACCCTCATATTTACACTTATCATCACCACAATTTACACAAAGAAAACCAATTTCCATGTTGATTTAGCTACACCCTCAATTGCTCACTTAAAAACATTATAGGTGCCCTAGATGTATGGTATTATGCATAAGGGATAAATAAGTAGAGACAAATAGTTAATGTTTTGAAATAATTCTCTCAAGACTCTCCACATAACATGCAAATCATGTTTACATATATGTTCCTGGCATATAAATCATGGTACTCTTGTTTGAAACTCCTATAATCTGAGTTTTTTTTATATGTATTTTTTGGGGTGTTTTGACAAAATCCAAGGTTTTTTTCCTACTGTGGCATCTTATAATACTAATTTTTTACCTATTTGTTGGGTATCTATATGCTTTCTAATACCAAGCTTGTTTGGCTGCTCATTAAGTTTGCCCAACTCATCTACCCATCCATTTGAAGATCTAGGAATACTCTAATACAAGCATCATACACCTATAAGGGAAGAATGGCATAAATATAAAAACTTTCCTATGTGTTTTCTAAGGGTATCCCTTCTTTAACTTATAGTGAGCTCATACGGACCTATGCATGCATGCATAATAGTAACACCTAGTTTATTCTCCCTTCCTAAATGTTGAAAACATAAAATGATGTCCTAAATTTTTTTTCCAAAAGAATTTTATTTTTAATCCTTTTTTAAATAGCTTTTTTCATTTTTAAAAATTTAAAAAATTAAAGCATATTTTAGTTTTATCTAAAATAGTTTTAATTTTGTAATGAAAACATCATCTATAAGTTTTTTCCTCTAAAAGTGCACGTAGGGTGTATGGGCATAGTGGTTATGACTTTTTTTGACTTTAGGAGGTCAGTGGTTATGTTATGATTTCAATGAATAGATGGAAGGATACCTTACCCATTATTTGGTTGAGCTATTTAAACCTTTAAGTACAAGTTCACTAAATAGGTCATTAATGATAGAAAATGTTATTATTCATAACTTTTATTCAGTAACCTAGTTTTGAGTGTCATTTTTTGTCAAAATGCTTTAGTTTTCATTCCTGTTCCATTGCTTCTATTTCAATTACAAAACACACTAAAGATATAAAGTATCATATTCAGGGGCATTACCTTGTTATAGGCCATACTAATTTATGCATTGTACTTCACATACCAATTTCTCACACGTGGTCACATTTTTGGTTATGTCCAACATCCTCATTTTGAGTGTGCATTATCCCTCATCACTATATCATTGATTTCTCACTTAGACACATTCTCAGTTGTGCTCGACATCCCATTCATGAATGTGATTTAAGGGTTAATTTTAGATTATATTTTGTACTATTGTACTCTATTGGTGACTTCTCTCATTCATGATGACTCTATTTTAGATACTCTATAGGAGGAAGGTTGAGTCTATACTAGTGGTCCTTCCTGGGAAGACTAGTTGTGCCTCATGGTATGTGTACATGGAACATTCACTAAAACATTAGGACTTTATTCCACTATTATATGGATAAATTATTTATCTTATTAACCTAGGTCAATATGATGACTGGGATAACTCTTCTAATTCTATATATGGTTATTTATTTATCTATACATTTCATGAGATCTACACAACCATGTGGAGAATAGAAAGTGTCCCTCCACTAGTAGGAGCACTCTTCAAAGTTTTTCTGGGGATCATATTGTGATTTATGTCACACCTCAGTCTCTTTATCTTATTATCTCTTCTTTGACTATTGTACTCTCTTCTCATGATTTTAAATTTCTTTTGATGATACATCTATGATGGATATTGATCTACCTTTTGTTGATCCCCCACTATAGGATGAGATTCTATAAGACCTTAGTTGTCTCATTATATAATATTAAACTATTCTAATTTACAATTTTTCTATTCTATAGTCATCATAGACTTACCTTTCAGATTAATTTTCTAATCTAGTAAGAGTATCAGTTACTCTTGTGTTCTTATGGGCATTCATCTTGCAGATCAGTGTGGTTCATTTGTAGACTAGTCTCTAGTATTGATGATCATTGATCTTTAATCTCTTCTACCCATGGATATTATTTCAATGAATATTACATGACACTCTTCTTCTCTAGATGTAATTAGGGTACTCATAACCTTCCTATTCTTTCCCATTCATTATATGCTTCATTATTTCCATCTTCTATAGTTATGTTGGTGATTCCTAATCAAAATTTGACACATTTGAGAACTAGTAGGATGACTTTTGATCATTTTTCAGATATATATATATTCCTATTTGCATTCCACTTTAGTGGGTATTCATAAGTTGGACAACTCATGGTCTATTTATTCCTAAATAAATAAACAACATTTGTTGTAGAGGGACCTACTAAAACATTCACCATGCAAAATTTTGTAGTTACCTTCCCTCTCTTCTTTTTGGAGGCACACATCATTCATATTTTTGTAGGATACTTATATAATCATTATACACTTGCTTTCCTCATTAAGATTCATTATTGAGGCCAAATTATCCACCCCACCTAAGCTATGCTTAAGGGGGAGTGTTGAATTAGGGATTTCTAGTCCTACCTTCTTTTCTTTGTCACTATTTTGGGATGGGAGTTTTACCTACTGATTTTTCTCATTATAATCCACTTTTTGAAAGTTGTATTATACATAGGTACTTCATTAGGTCTTATGTCCAAGACCCATTTTCTCTTTTCCACCCACCTATGCTACGCTTTAGAGGGTATTGGTGTAGGATATTTATTATTCCTTTTATTTATTAAATGGATAATCCTTACACATGTAGCTTAAAATTTCTTAGGTTATTCTTTAGTATAGGGTGGTTAGCTTCCACTTATATTATCTTAGTGGTTGTTATACATTTGTTTTACACTAGTTTGAAGTCCATTAATTCCATGATTTTATGTGGAAGATAGATGTTCTTTCTCCTATATAATAAACATATAATAAATCTGTTAATAAATCAAATAAAATATTTCACATCTTATCACATATTTTTGAATACAAGAAAGCTCATTATTACAAAATTCTTATGTGCTCATTCTACTAAAAGATAACCAATTAACCAATTCTATCATCCATGTCATATAAACCTATTTTATGGTAGGGGAGATATGACATTACATTCTAGGAGGTGTTTTAAAACATGTGTTGTTGATTCAAGATGGTTGGTAAAAACATTTTGTAGAGAAATTGATTAAACCAAGTGAGGAGGTGTCTCTAAAGTGGTGTTAACTATGGCCATTAATTTTTATCAAGGATTATTATAACTACTATTATTTGACTTTGATTTATTGGTGTAACTTTATTTACCCATAGAGAAAAGATTGACTTCACCTTATTTCATTGTTTGGCATAAACATGTGAATGTTGGAAACTTCTTAAACAAGATGGATTCATGAAATGCTGGTAGTAAGATTTATTTGAATATATCTTGGATATCTCTATCTATCATGGGATTATTAATATTTTCCAATATTATTTTATATCATATGACATATTCTCTAATAATCTCATTATATTTTTACTTAAGTTCTACCAATTGAACATATGAGATATTATCACTAATATTGATTGAAAAATGTGCCAAAAACATATATTCCAATGGATTAAATGAAGTCATGTAATGATTTTAAATATCATATAACCATTATAAGGCATAGTCCTTTAGACTACATGAGAACAACTTAGTAAGGAGACAATCATTAGACACGTAGTCCAAACATACTATGTGAAAAGATCGTAGATGGTATTCTAGGTCACCCTTACCATCATACAAGTTAAGCATAGATGAAACAATATGGATATAAAAGAATTTTAAACTATATGTTATTTTAAATATATATGTAAAATAAGATGAGAATCCAATGCATGTAATGGCCTAGTAGAACCCTACTCAAGATATAAAACTTTAGCCTGCAAAAAATGAATATCATGCATAAGGGATCGTACATAAAGAGAGGAGGAAGTAAAAATATGATGTGTTAAAATTTTATAACGTTATTAATTTAAAATGTATTTTTGTATAGGATGACTTTCCCCCAAGTAGGTTTAATAATATTGTTATCTCGGTGAGTAAAAGATTGACCATTATTTGATTTGTTGTTTATTTACATTATGGATTGCATAATCTATGCATGATCATGGGGTTGTTATTTAAGTCTATCTCAAAAAATATATAACATATCATCCTTATTGACAATATTTTTTACATTTTTAATTTGAGGGAGAGTAGCCCCATTCCCATCTTGTGCATTAGTTTGATCTTGAGAACATTTTAAATCACTAGTTGGTGTTAGTGTCTAAGTAGTAGAACCTAAGGCGCTAGGGTCCATGATACTAAATTGAAGTTCTAAGACTACTCTAAGGATGTTTATGGATGCACGTGACCTAAAAATAGGTTAAATAACTATTTGAATAGGATGCAAGATAAAATTTTGGACTAATCTAGAGATGGGTGGTCCTAAGTAACACTCTTAGCACTCAGGTGTCATTTTTAGATGATTACAATTTCCTTGAGATTTTTGCCTTGTTATTTTATTACTTGTTTGAGCATTTGAATATGGTCCCCTATTCATAACCCCCATGCCTTTACTTGCCTCTTCAATATTTGAATATGTCATTCCTTGTTGTATGGACATTTGAATAGGTCATTACTTATTTTATGGACATTTCAATATGTCATGATTTTTTTTGTATTTCTGACTAAGTCATGTCCCTTAAATTATATAAAATTTGAAAATCACCATTATTTTTCTCTAATTAGACTATTGTATTTTAATTTTTTGGTCAGTGCTCTTACATGTGTGTTTTATTTTATTTTAAACTTATACTATTACTCCCTAAAAGTTTTCATGATCTACATCATGCATATTAGGCATTGATGTGATCAAATTTTGTGTACTTCAATGATATATCTGCCTAGACATGTTTTTCCTAAATGTTAGATAATACATTTAAAATTTACACGGTTATATTTTCTACATGAGGTAAGGTAACTACTATTTTTTAATTACCCTCACCTCAAAATGGGTGGGGAGGAGGAGTGGAGGGTGGAGAATATTAGTATGGTGTCATAGAGGCATGGAATCCACATTTTCCACAAATTTAGATTATAATAAGAGCATGTTTTAGAAACATGTTCTCTGTACTTACACCAATTTTTAGTTTCATATTATAGTAGGGGCATTTCATGAGAACATGCTCACCATACTTACACAATTTACAAATTGGCTAAATTGAATAATTATATTATTCTTATACATATTTTTAGTAGATTTATTTACATTGATAGCATGTTATACCTAGGTTTTATCATGATATATACATGTGGTGCATATATTATGTAATGAACACCTAAATTACAAAACCAAATCAGTTTTAAGATTTCAAATACTTATATAGAAATTATCTCACCAAGTTGGATAGCTATAGATTATTATTGAGCCAATCTAATGAAGTAGTTGGTTTAAGTTTTATATGGTTTAGAGATTTAATTACTCAATATTACCAAGTTTATAGTTTGGAATTGATTCTATCAACCAACCTCACCATATTTATAGTGTGAGTTGACTTGGTTCACTCATGCTCACTAGGTTATAGGTATGATTTAGGTTCCACAATTCAACTAATCTCAACTATTGGGTATAAACTCACATTTTTATCCATGGTATGATGAATTTTTTTCCTTTAGTATTTATCTATCTATACACTTTATAAATTCATATTTTTCCTAATATTAACACTAATGGTTCATAATTATACATGTTTTAAATTCAAATTTTCTAAAAAGCAAGGTATTTATGTCGATAAACATGTGATCATAAAAATTTATCTTTCAATTTAAATAATCTAAATAATTTAAATTAACTCTATTTCATTTTATGTGCATTTATTATAAACTATAACATTATCTTGGTCTTAGGTTAGTCAATAGTAAAACACTCAAGTTAGGACCACACAAAGAAAATATGTGTTATACACACCCATGATCACATTTATTTTCTTTTAAACTAGTAATTTCATTACTAGATTAAATGGGATAAAATATTGACAGTATTTCTAAATTATATTCACCTTATTCTTGTACATATATGTAAAATAAAGATGTGTTTTCCCTTTAGTTCTAGACCTTTCATGTTGCCAAAAGTATAACATCATCCATCTCTTTTTACTGTTATTCATTTCTTAGTCTAACCAATTTTATTTTGATAAATGAAAAATTATATCATTCTTATAATGATATAAAGCTACTTATCTTTTGTCTCTATAAGTGTTAGACCTATGCCTATTGTTCAACTACCTAGAGACTTGTGTCCTGGTCATATGCATGTGTCAATGCAAGTTTAACATAAGTATCTAGTACCCTAATGTCACAAATTTTATAAATAAAATATATCCCTATGGTTGAAATAGGTTATTTATTTTAATATATTTATCATAAGTATTCGTATAAATACATGATCAATCCTCATTCATAATTCACCTAGAAACTTCATACCTCTCACAAGGAAAAGAATAACAATCAATCAATCAATCAAGAATTCAAGTGAGAAAATCTTCCCTATATTATCTTATTTCCATATTAATCATATTGAAAACACATACACAAGTCTAAACTACAATCCTACGAAGCACCAATCTATATTACTCATAGGGAAAAACATAGGAAAGTGTATAGGATATGGTTGTGTAGATAGTAAGTAGTGGTATAGGGGAAAAAGATCCTACAAAGCAACAATGGTATTCCCACACCCTTTATGATATACCCTTTTAAGGCATTAACTTCGATAAATTGAGAGTTGATGGGTTCTTGTAAAAGATAACCATCAGTAATTGATAAAGTTTGAAAATATTATGTGTATATAGTATACATTACTATGGTGAGATCTATGGGGAGGATAAAAATGTTTCATACGTTTTATTTGGTCTATAATAGTATTCAAAAGCTAACTCAAAATGAATATTTATAAACATTAATTATAAATGAATGCTAATGTATTTTGATAACTAATTTTAGACTTATTATTTCACATAAGTTTGATCTATATGATTATATAGTTTTCAAAGAGATTAGGTAACTCAAGAAAACAAAGTGTAATCATTGTAATCATATCTTGAGATAGAAAATATAAAATAAGTATATCCATTATATAAAATTAGAAATCATGTCTAAAAGTTATATTTATATTCTAAAATTTAGAACCCTAAAAATAAAGATGAAACCCTAAGGGAATCCTAGGGTTTTACATGCTAACTATATAAATGGGTTGATAAAAATGTTTTACCCTAAGTTTTATTTATGTGATCCAATAAACATAAAAAAATCACTATTAATATATTTTAATGAATTTCAATGAAAGATTTATTTCAATGGTAAAGCACATTATGATTCAATAATTGTACTTACTATTTATCTAATATATAAAAAGGATTTATATACCTAGTGTGTTATTGTTATGTGAATGTCTAAGACTAAATGCAACTCGTTTAAAACATATTAAAATGTATTATAATTTTCTTAGATTATAAATATGAATGTCTATATTTTTTTAAATAAGTTTTTTGGGATGTTAACGTATACACTAGGATAGAGGTGCCTATTATGCTTGGATTTATCTTATGAAGTATTACCCCAGGTTTATGGCACATGTCACTACACATCCTAATTTTTTTATTATGAAAAATTAAAAGATATGTCAATGTGTAAATCATAAAAACAAGTCCCATTCACTTCAAAACCATGGATCCACTTTCAACACTTGGATTATCCCTACAAAAGGGTAAGAGAGGTGGGTTTACCTAACCTCAATCACTCTCTAATAAATGACTGATCACTACCTATGTATCTGATAATCCAAGGAAATAATTAAAAAAGCATGCAATTCTCCCCAATACGAATATGTATGCAATGGTTGTTATATCATAAAAGAAACATGTAATCTAGCTTTCAACATTTGGAAATGGAAAAAATAGCTTAGATAAAGTGCTCTAAATTTAGTTAGTGCATGGCCATAATGAATTATTTATTAATTGGTAAATTTTGGATAATGTATTTGAGTTTGTATGTTTTAAATTAATATTTCTTAGTAATTGTTTGATAGTACTAGATATTCTTAGATTATGAAATAGTATTAGCATTGACTTATATAGATAGTTTACAATTTATGTAATGTATCATACCACTAAGATGAAAAATGTACAGAGAAACCCCTAAAGTTATTTTGAATTTTATAAACTAATGCTACTTGGCATGGGTAAATGTCTGTCATATATGAACACCTCCATAATTATATAGACATATGAGTATAAAAAACTCATCTGAAAGGTAGGAATAATTTTAAAGTTACCTAGAGAGTGTCAGAGTATGATAATGCGTAGGTTAGGCATAAAATATGTAATTCCTATAGGTCACTAATATAAAAACATGAATGTGAAACCCATACAAAATGTGTCAATAGAAGATAAGGGTGTACTACATCCACATGTTTATGAATAATTAATGTAAGATGAAGGTATGTCAAGACTAACATTACTAAGTGTTTAATACCATATTTTATTGTTTATAATACTATTTTTAAATATTTTTTAATTTATTTTTTATAATGATGGTTGTTGATGTTTTATGGATAATAGTCTTACATAATTTTTGTGATGGATTTGAGTTTAAGAATTATTTTATCTACACTAAAATAATATGTTTTATAATGCTTAAATATTAATTATTGGCCATTAGAAAACAAATTTAATTATACTTGTATATCGTCTATAATTATTATTTTTATGAATAATAAAACTAATAATTTTTATTTTATATTAATTAATTTCATTTACATTATTTATAAAAAGTAAATATTAAAATAAATCTATTTAGAAATATATATTTTGACACAACTTGCATCACCTGAAACAATATTGAAGTATCTTATGTCACCACCAACATATTCCATAGTGTTAATATAGTAATATTGATGTTATTTCTAGTGTTGAATTTTATTACCTAAATTTAAAATAAAAAATTCAAAAATTTGGGCAAATTCTATTGATGTAAAATGGGTCATGTAGAGAACATCATGAAAAGCATCAAACTCTACCCCCAAAACAATATCCAAACATTTCTTTGATAAAAACAAATTTGAATTATGTATCCCAATCTAATTACATAAGAAAACACCCTAAGTTGATATATTTTTTCCATTTTAAAATTTTATTTTTACCCTACTATATTAGAAACATTGATGTTAAAACATGACAATAAATCGTAACTCTAACTCCAACCTAGCCTATTCAAATATACACCATAACGTTTTTTTTTATTTTCAAGTGGTGCTCTACATACCACTAATCTTTTAAAATGTTTAAAATGAGTAGTTTAATAATAACACTCTCCTATACTAATCGAAAACCAACCAATCATTTTATTTTGAATTAATTAATTTCACCAATAGCCTAACAAACAAATCAAAATATAGTTCACATTGTGTAGACACTAAAATATGGTATCATACACTTGTAAATTTTAGCCTTGACCTAAATTCCCCTTAAATGAATTTTGTAAAAACATATCAATTTTATACACCCTTATCTTCTATTTTCACACTTTCCATGGGTCTAACCTTCCCAATTTTCTATCAATAACCTATAACAATTATCTATTCTATGTTTAACCAGTACAATTTCATACATTAATTGTACCCATAACATCAATTGAGTATCATTATCTTTGAGACAAATTTAACAAACTTAGATACCTATATAATTCCACGAGTGTCAATTTTTTATAGACTCATGCACGTGCCAAGAAATGATATATTTTTAAACTTATATAATATTTAGTGGTAGACCCACATATCTTACATGTTAGTGGTGTGAAAAGTAACCTAAGTGTCCCATACAAATACATAGTATGTCTAAGCCTATTGGATCATATATACTTATCAACCAAGCCTATGCTAACACTTAAAAATTCAAAAGGACTTGTTTAATCATCCAAATGAAGAAATAAATCTTAAGTAAAAATTCCTAGAAAAATTATAAAGTACATATGCCAATTCATGGTTTCCATTGTACATGTGTAAAAATCAAGATCATATTTCACATTCATTAAAATATCATCATTGTATGCATAAAAATAACATGGATAATTACATGTAGTTTGACTATGATCTTCATATTATTGGATATGTAGACAATATTCAACCATTTTTTAGAGATTAAATGAGGTCAGTTCAACCAAAAAAATTCACCTTATATATGCATAACCTAAGTTTTTAAAATTGGACCTAAGGTTTCCAATAGAAGGAGATAGGTTTTCTATATATTATGTACACAATGATCCCCTACTATCACAAGTAGAGAAGGATTAAAAGAAAACAAAATGACTTGTACTAAAATAAATAGAAAAATTAAAAATATATTATATTTTCATAAGGTAGACGATATCATCTAGCATAGGAAAATGCAAATCAAGTAATTTGTCCAGTTAATTCCAATAACCCAATTCCTAATCTAAGCAACTCATAGTTCACTTTTAGCCCTTATGTCACTTGCACTCTATCTCAGTCTTACATATAATAGTAAGTGTGATATGCAACTTTATCCTTTTTTAATATTGATGATTATCAATTACAACTACTTCATTGTATTCTAACTATTACATTTAGATTCATGTATTATTGTTATACTTCATATAATCTAAATAATTGCTTAGTTTATTTCATTTTCAAATTTAAATGAAACACTTATAATAATTTAAAGGAAACATTTAAAATAATGAAATTTAATTTAAATGAAAAATAATATAAATAAATTATCTAATGGATGGGTAATGAGAATCTTGATTTTGTGTGTGTGGGTCGTACATCAGTTAGATTATAAATTGACTCTCGTCCTTAATTGAGAAAAGATAAAATAAAATAAAATTGTTTATTAATACAAATTAAATCTATACATATATATTAAAATATGATATGAACCTTATTAAATTACTCTATGATATTCTTGATTCTAGACTATTAATTAAAAACCTACTTCTAGCTTGTGAACTTATAACCTATAGCTTCTCTCCCAAATGAAGAAGGAATAAATGTATTTAGATATGTAAAATATATATGTTATAACCATATTATATGGTTAATCCTAAAATGAAAAAATCTAAATAAAAATACTAATATAACATAAATTTAATATATGATTTTATAAACAAAAATCATAAACAACATAATATAGAAATCAGTTTGTTCCATTCTTAAAATAATGTTATAAGAATGAATAATTAAGGAAGAATGATGATGAGTTGTTCCAAAAATATAATTTTATTTATCTTGATTATATCAACTAATTTATCCCTCATTTTATGGAGGAAATAATTTTCAAACTATCAACAAGCTATCATAGTCACCATATGATGTCAACAATAGATGTTATCAATTAACTCTAGTTTCTCTAGTTTGGCTCTTTATTTCTAAAAGTTGGATACCTAGTTATTATGGGTTGGATAATAGTCAATAAATGTTTTTTTATAGTTTATACATTCTTCAAAATAGATGATATGGTACGTGTAACATATGTTATGGGTTGCTTAACACTACTATATGTTACACATTAGTTGCTACAGGTTAAAAATAGTAGCTACAAGGTACACATTAATAACTCTAATGGATTGTTTCCTCCATATTTTTAGATATAAAATACCATTAAAATAGTGTATTATACATCCTTCACCTCTCATTAGTAACACTATAAATATTTAATCCTTAAAATCATACTAGTTTATGTAAAGATAACTAGTTTTAACCAAAATAACATGTATATATATTTCTCATATAATTTTTACATATATAAACATAGTGTATAGTAAAAAAATATATATAAATATATAAATTAAGTTTAGAAAGGATTACAAATAAATATGATGGAAAATTTTACTTCATCAGCTTAGATCCATTTTCAATCCATCTATATTATCCATCGAATATAACTTGCCCCAAGTCCATTACATAATTTTAAGGATTTACAATCATGCCATTTATCATGATCATAGATGGTCTATACTCCTAACCAAATTATAATAAAAAATGTAACTCCATTTAGTTTATAAAGGGTAAAATTTCCTATATACCTACTTTTATGCCAACTTAGCAAATATAGTTGTTGTACTCCATGTGGCCTTTATAAAAACACACATCAATACCAAAATTGTTGATAAGTATAAATAGTTATGCATGAACTATGTCACATTGAAATAATTTAGTCGATCCACGTGTCTTCATAGCATTGGTACAAGGTCAAATAATGGACAACACTTGAGGGTTAATTATGGATTATATCATATTTTATGCCTTATATCATCTACCAAGAGGCATGATCATAGATATGTCTCCACATAAAAACAAGGTGGGTATAATATATTATACAAAGTACAAACCATTTATGTATTATATAGCACCTTAGGATTGTACACTTGAAAAATATATAACTTGGTTGTTCTTATTAGTGCTAGACCTTTTACACTCCCAAAAGTCTGAGATCTAGTACCTTTTCTACCTATTACTTATCTCTTAGTATTACCAATGTTATTATGCTGACTCAGACCTTCTATCATAATAGGAATGATACAAACTTGGTTTTACTTTTTCTCTACAAGTTCTAGATTGTGCTTGTTTTCTAGATACCTAAACACTTGCATCTCAGTCAGATGCCTATGTCAACACAAGTGTCTTATTCCAATGCAAAGGTCTAATGATATAAGTCCATCATATTTTTAAATTAAACTTATCCCTATGGTCATCCTATGTTTTTTATTAAATGATGTTTACTAAAAGTATTGGTATAAATAAATTATCGATCCTTATTTATTCTTCACCCAACAACTTCCTACCTCTCATAAGGTAAAGTACCAAAAGAATTAAATCAAGAATTTAGGTGAGAAAATATTTCCTATTTTCATATCAATCATAGATAAATCACGTATACATATTGAAAGTAGTGAAGGACCATTCCAGGAGTCCTATTTTCTAAGTTACAAGATAGGTCATTATATTTACTTTCCACATATTAGACCCTTCTGAACATAGAATATAACACATTAGTGGATAAATACATCAATTGGATGCCATAATTATAGTAATACCTACATCAGAAGAACACACTAACAAAATGTTCTATGGGTTTATCAAGACACCATGAGACCATTAACCCATTTTTTCTAAGGTCACTATGATTCAAAAAGAGTGATAGTCCATAATCTACATCTAAATACACTAGAGTGAAGGTGAAATAAAAATAAAAATAATATAGGTTGTGACATAAAAATACAAAATTTATTATGTAATAAATACTTGGTTCTAACTAATACAAATCATCAATACAACTATCTTAGGTCATTGGAAGTGTTCAAGGTCATAGATGTCAATTTTTCAGAATCTCATGATTGATCCATAATGTAGATTCGGTCTATTTTGAACCTACTCTACAAAAAATTCATATACACACTATAATATAACTAATTACCCTTATTTTCCATTTATCATAATATCAATCATTGGTTATACTTAATATTTTTCTCATATTTCACTATTTAATTTCATAATATTATTTATCTAATTGGCATAATATAGAGATAGTTTATCAACCTTTTGAATTAAGCAATCTCTATCCCATTTAACCATATACTCCTAAATATATTTTTTAAGTTTAAACATTTATTTAAATTGATTCTTTTGAATGAAAATTTTTATTATTCATATGGTTTTTAGTCATCCAGGGTTTCAGTTTGTTGTTTCAAATTCTTAATTTTTTCATTTGTAAGCAATGGAAAATACTCATCAAAACCCCCAATTTTAAATTTCCAAGATAAAGAAGCATTGGTCACTCATATAAGTAATACAAAAGGCTTAATAGATTCATATTTATGCTATAAGATATGAAATTAGTTAATATGATTAGGTTAATGTTTCTTCACCTAGTGATGTTGAATCCTTATAAGGTGCTAAGACTGATTCTATTCCAATCAATCTCCCAACATATAGTGGAGACATGAATTATGTTTTATATCCTTTGTTTCCTAAAAATAATATCCCTACATCTACTATTATATTACCAAATTATTCAACTTAAATAATAGTTTAAATGCATATTTGTACTCAAACCATGTTTACTTCCCCTTTGGTGACTACTTAGCTTGTTACATTAAATCTCAATGGGTTTACAATTAAAATTTTCCATCAAGTTGTAAATACCTTGGAGAAAAAGATCATAAACATTGAAAAAAAGGAAATAAGGTCCCATCTTACTATTGATTCACAATGTGTTTCATAATCTTATTTTACCTAAGATATATATGCACCACTTCCCAACTAGCTTTTTTGCACTTAAATTTACATTTTGTGATGGAAAGGGTGATACCAAATAATATTTTAAATCATTACTTGTGGGATGCATTTATTATGCCTCCAATGATAAATTTTTGACCAAATTATTTCTAAGTATCCTCAAGGATAATCCTTTGAGGTGGTTCTATGATTTATTTTTAAAAATAATTAAGGCCTTCAAACCTATTACCGATTATTTTTTATCACATTTCTCTATTAACATTAATAAAATGGTTTATCATGCCCAAATTTAAAATATCAAAAAAGGAACCAGTGAACCTATCAATGAATATGTCATTGAGATACAATATAATGTCTGTAAGAATGACCAATATTGTGATATATATTATGTTCAATAAATCTTCAAGAAAATTTTTATTGCTCCTTTACCTGAGTCCATTTTTTTCAAATAGTTTAAAAATTATTATGACTTATGCCATGATGTTTGGGATCATGAAATGAATATTATTCCATTGAATAATCTTAATTATGTAGTAAACACACCAACTACAACAACATCCAATACCAAGTTTACTATCAAACATAGTTATAAGGTAAAGCATCTTAAGTCTAAAAATGAAACAACCACCATGACTATTGTAGTGTGATAACAACCCAATTAGATTGTCATATATAATATACCAAGGAGATAAATGACTTGATTATATATACTACTCCCATATATTTTAGAGTGTCATCGTATATCTCTCCCTCCTCCTATAGAGGTTGATATGAGTAAACCTCTATCCAAAGGGTAAAATGTGAATGGTTATTGTGACTATCACTAAGGTGTTGTAAAATATCTAAAAAAATGTTTTACCTCAAATAATAATATGTAATAACTCATCTCTAACCAAAATATTACATTTGATGATCCTCCAAAGGAACTAGGTTCACAACTTGGTGATCATAAAAGTAGAAAAAAATTAACAATCCTTTATAAGACCATTCTAATAAGGATATAGAGGTATAAATGGAATATAATTCACATCATCCTTCATCACATTATGAGAACCCATTATATGACATTATTGGTATTTATATCTTGTATACACATCTTAAGGTTAAAAGACCTTCCATTACTTTTAATGATAGTGACACTAGGGTTAATGACTTAGATATTCATTCCTTATGAATTCAAGTATATCTTGATCACCAAAATATATGTAGTGTTATGATTGATAATAGTGAAAGTGAGAAAATTTTCAGCATGTCATTAAGAATGTACTTAGGTTATACAAATCATGACTTACATCTTTCAACATGAATAGTTAGAGCATTTGATGGGATTTCACAACAATTACTAGTGAAATTTACTTGCCTTTATAGGTGGGTCCCACACATATGGTTATTAAATTATCAATTATACCTTCCTTAAGTTTCTTTGATATGTTAAAGATACAAAATTGGATACATACAGTTTGAGCAGTACCGTATATAGAGCAGGTGTGTTAAATACATTCATGCCAATAGGTTAATTACAATTTTTAGAGTTCCATCTGAGTATACTCTGAAACAAGATAAATTTATACCTAGGAAGTTAGTTATCAAACATATTAAGGTTGATATTCCATAAAATTTTAATAAACAAGAAATCCTCTTGACTAGGTGGTTAGTTCTTGAGATACTATTGTACTAGAGATCCAAAGTGGGTTATATGAAATCCTCATGTACTACACACCATATTTAGATATCCAGAGCACCTACACATGTTACTATTTCTAATATTCAATAGAAACCATACACCAATCAAAGATGGTTATATGACCCCCTGCTCCTAGTGTTTTTTCAAAACCATGGAGCCCTATTATACATATGTAGAGAATCATAAATATTATAATAACAACTATTGAACCTATTCTTGATCCTTAATAGTACCACTAATATCTTGTGCTAGGTTTGTAATGGGGATATACCTATGACTATCCATTATATGAAATCATAGGATATTCTTTAATGTGTCACATATTCCAAAAAAAAAAAAAAACTATAAAAACCTAAAATATTTGTAGCAGTTTACATGTTCTATGTGTTATTTGGCATCTATGTTGTTAATTCCTTATTAGTGGATATCATAGCATTTATTTATATACATATATGTGTTTCATTCATATTTTTAGTGTCATATAGGCATACATAGGCACATGATCTATGCACATTTAGATGTTGGGGCTTCTCTCCACTCATGTCATTTAGACATTAGGGCCATCAACTTATTTGATAATAAAACATCCATGTTATATCATTATATTATAATTTTCCATTATCATATTTGATCTTATATACTTACACATTCCTTTATTCATGGTTGTATATTTTTCAATATGCATGATATGTTATGTACCTAACATTTTTTTTTATAACATGTATGGTCCATGGGATAATATTCTATGTTATATTAGTTGCTTATGTTTTTATGTATGTACTTTATTGTGTTTTTTTACCTTGTTATTTTATTTCCTTTTTGAGCATTCGAATATTCTCCATACAGCACCCATGCCTCTATTTGCATATTTCACATTTTAATATGTTATTATTTCTTGTATGCACATTATAATATGTCATGTTTGACTTTTTGGGCATTTGACTAAGTCATGTCCCTTCAATTGTGCCACACTTAAACATGCACATTGTTTTTGGCCTCCTTAGAGTATTGTCTTTTGATTTTCTATTGAGTGATTTTGTGTGTGTTCTTGATTTCTTTTTAAGATTGTAATATTACTCTTTAGACATTACCATGATTTATATAATGTGTGTTATACTTTGATGTGATCACATTTTGTGTATTTCAATGATATATCTACCTAAACATGTTTCTTCTATATTCCACATGATACATTCATAGTTTACACTGTTATCTGCTCAATTTGAGGTAAGGTATATACCATTTCATACTTCCTCTCACTCAGAAAGAGGGAGCGTATTAGTGGGGGAATTCCATAGAGGCATGTATTCCACATTTTTCATAGAGTTAAATTGTATTGGGGGCATTTTTTGTAAACATGTTCTCCACATTTATCACCATTTCATATATGATGGGGGCATGATTTTGAAACAAGTTATCCACACTTAGACTAATTTTTAAGATTTATATTATAGTGTTGATGTGTGATATAAAAATTCTTTCCATACTTACACAATTTAAAAATTAAAAAAATCCCATAATTATATGATTTAGATACACATTTATGGATGAATTTTATACATTGGTACTATGTTATTCCCAATTTTTAACATGAGACATATAGATTACAAAATACAAAATTAAAACAAATTTGATATTTCAAACACTTTCACAGCTTTTAGCTCACCAGGTTAGACTGTTACAGACATATATTGATCTAACCTACTATAGTAGTTTATTTTATTTTGTTATGGTTGAGGTGATTAAATCACTCAATATTATAAATTTTATAATTTGGACTTGATTACAACATCCAACCTCATAGAGTTTATAGTGTTATTTAACTTGGTTCACTTAAACTCACAAGGTTATAAGCATGATTTGGGTTACATCATTGAGCTAATCTTACATGTTGGGTGACAACTTAAATTTTCTCCAAGGTTGGGGGAATGTTTTGTCCTTAAATAATTCTATGTATATTCCCTTTCTAGATTTATGTTTGTCCTAATATCAACACTAATGGTTCTTAATGATATATATTTTTGAATTAAGTTGACAAAAGGCAAGATAGTTGCATAGATACACAAGTGTACTCCTAAACTTTCCTCTCTGTATTTAAATCATTTCAATGTTCTCAATTTTAGATTATATGTAATGATTATACACTATACCATGATATTGGTTTCATGTCAATCAATAAAAAGACACTCTAATTCAACTCAAACAAATGCAAGGTGTGTTATACACACCCAGGTACATATTTATTTTCATTTAAACTAGAAACTTCATTACTATATTAGAGGGGAGAAAATGTAGACACTATTTGTTAATTATATACCACCTTAGACTTATACACTTGGAAAATATGGACCTTGGTTTTTCTTCTTAGTTATGGACCTTTCCCTCTACCAAAATTATTGTATCCACTATCTCCTAGTCAAACCAATGTTATTATGATGACTTAAACCTTATTGAATATAAATAACTTTATAAACCTACTTATCTTTTCTCACTATAAGTTATACGCATGTTCTTGTTTTATATCTACCTAGACACTAGCATCTCAGTCAGATGCCTACATTGACTTAAGTGTCCTATTATAATTCAAATGTCTAGTGCCCAAAGTTCATCAAATTTTAAAATGAAAGGTATCTCTATTGTTGGCCTAACGAATTTATTTAAATATATTTTTGAAAAGGATTGGTATAAATACAGTATCAATCTTCATTCATTCTTCTCCTGGACACTTCTTACCTCTCATAAGGCAAAGTACCAAAATAATTCAATAATCATTGAATTTGAGTGAGTAAAGCTTCCCTATATTTTCCTATTTTTGTATTATTCATAGGGAAAACACATATACATGTCTACCTTTGGAAGGACCATGCAATAATTCATATTTTCTAAATTACAGCTAAGTCACTATTTTACTTGATTTAAACATACTTCACCCTTATGCCAAGATAATATAACACATTATTGTTGAATTGCATCAGTATTAGGCCCTATTCATAGTAGTAGTTATATATACATCACCCACTGATAGAGGGGTCTTTGGGGTTAAGTTGACATTGTGATCCCACTAACCCAATTTTCCTAAGGTCATTATGAAGATGAATATCTCGGTTTTGATGATTCAATAAGAGTGACATTCCATGAGATAGATATAAATACACTAGAGTGAAGGTGACATAGAACACATAACATTATACGTGGTCACACTCGTATCCAATAGGTTTTCCATACTAAACAGTCGTGTCCAAGTTATATAGAAGAAACGATACAACCATCACAAGTCGATGCAAGTGTGCAATATCATAGGGGTAAAATTTATAGGATTTTATGATTAACCTAGAATTTATATCTAATACAATTCTAAACTAATGCACATAAAATCCATATACACATTATAATCCAACTAAGCTCCATTGTTTTCAATTTATCTAAATATCAATCATGGATTTTCCTTACTATTTTTATTATATCTAAGATATTTTAATTAATAATATTGTTTATCTAAGTTTGGAATTAATTAGCCTATTATAGAGATATTTTTTCACTCTTTCATCATAGGTTATCTCCATCCCATTTAAACCTAAATTCCTTAATCTATATTTTAGGTTTAAATGTATAGACATTAAAAACTTATTAACAAGTTCAAATGAAGGAAACATAATCCCAAATGGAGTTTTACAAATCTAGTCACTTTTAGTAAAGTGGTTGGTCCATGTATAGTGATATTAACTAAAGGTGAAACATAATCCCAAATCCTAAGTAATTGGGGTAGCAAAACTTGTCACCATAAAAAACACATGAGATAATAGACTCTATAGAGTCATAAGGTCAAAACATAATGAAGAGATTAATTTGTCGCTTAATATAAAACTAATTATGCAATGTGAACTTGGTCATTATTTTCATGCGGACTAATTCACTTAGTAATCTGAACAAATTTAAATGTATAAAAGTATTATTGATGAGAAATAAGATCAAAATAACATCGAAGCATCTAAAACTATTTCTCACCTTTGATACCACTCTAAAATTAACCTTAAAGTAAGAGTGGTTACAATCTCAAATACTTAAGTTACACATAGATTACAACCCCATTCTACCCAATAATTGTGAATCACAAGCCATAAATGGGATAGATGAGTATAATATGAAGGTGACTCCTAAAATGTAATTTTATTTTGTTATAAACATAAAGTGACTTTGTTATTTCAATATAATTCCCTAAATATTCATGGTGTCATTTAGGATGCCAAATACATAAAGACACATATAAATATAATTATTTCACATAGTTGGGAATAAGGGACTCAACTTCTACTGCAAGAAACCAATATCAAATTAAATATCCAATTAAAAACTAATTCAACATTTATTATATCCTCTAATGTTTAAAGTTATGATTAAGGATAATTAACTTCTACATTATATGAAAGACAAAGTTATTAATTTGTCTTAAGCAAAAAATTTCATTGACTTCAATAATATTTTCAAGTTTAAATTCAGAGGCTAAGAAATCTAAGGTTGAACCTAAGGATTATTTTTTGTCAGCATTGCTTTATTTTAATCAATCCTATTACCAACTTTTAAAATTAATGAAGTGTTCAGGATTAATTATGTTCCTAATTATTATCACACGTATATCATTTTTTAAATCAAAATAACAACAAATAATAGTGATAATGACTTCTAATATTATGATGATTATCATGTTGATTAGTAATTTCATAAGAATTCTATATCATGAATGTAATTTAAATGAAATAAACATGGTTTACTAAGTTTATGGCATTTCAATTATCAAATATCATATTATTCTAACTAGTTTAGTACCAAAGTAAGATATGGGTGAAAGTTAAAATACATGCATCTGATTAATGCAATTCACTTGATTTGTTATTTGACTGGTCACATCATGATCACCATGGATACCTTATGATGATAGTTTTTTTGTACTATGATTCACCTGGGCCCCTCATGATGTTTTATTAAAAATAATATGGTAGTTATGTTGAATTATATTCACATTTATTACATGGATTAAAGTCATGAGGATACACTTAGGTCTATCAAGCAACAAAATTATATAAAAAAAAATCCCACTTAGAAAAAAATATTTTCCCTCTGTCTATCATTCATGTCAATTTAAAAATTAAGAAATATATCACAATCCACCATTGGATAGACCTCATTTTTCTACTCTAACTCTATTAAATAATTATTTTTTTCTCAATAAAATACTTGAATCCATTAATTATTAGAACCACTTCTCTATAATTTGGGAAAATCATAATTGAATGAGGAATGGTGATCTTGTTAAATTATCAACAATGGTTTATTTATATCAAATTATTTTATTTATTCACATTGACTTAATTTAGATTGCATGGTTGATTAACATTTATTATCATAGTCTCTTTATTTAGTTGTAAGTTATGAAATGTGATCTTATTGAGGCTACGTTTTGTCTTGTTTGCATTTACTTTCTTACTACTTCAATGATTGTGTTTTCTTCCATAGTTCATATTCATTCAAATTCATCAATACCTTCTTCCTTGTGATACATTCTATGGGTATTATTGTAATTTTATTATATAATTTTCTCCTATATGATTTCCATTATGTGGATTTTGGTTTTCTTAATGATATTTACACTTATCATTTAAATGGAGATGTTTATTTTGAGCTTATGCGATTACTCTCCATCTAACATTTTGTATCTTCATCATACTTTATGTGGCCCTCTTAATTTTTTCACATTGATACTTTAGACATTATAAATATTTTTTATTTATAAAACATTATTCCCCATTCTCATGTTCCTATGCTAAATTGTATTATAGACTACACTTAATCCTAATGTATGCTATGATATATATGCCACCAAATCCTAATTTTCCAAGTTTCTATGTGTCCACTATGCAAAATAAACCAACTGCATATAAGGTGACTAAAATTTCCAAAATTATTGTTAAGATCCATGATTTCTTATAGATTTCCACTACCTAAGATCACACTTACACTACATCAACATAGATAACCACACTATGGACTCTATGTAAACCCTTTCCATCTAATCTCATACACAATATAAAAATAAGATTGAAAACCATTTTGAAACCCCTATTTCTATCACATAGCCCAAACACGTTATGGTACCTATATGGTATGGAGAGATATAAAAAATTAATAATAATAAAATTATTATTATCACAAAAATAATTTTTTTATCTCTTTTCTTGTGATGGAATATAAAATCATCAAAAAATAAATGAAACAAAACATTATTTAAATTATATAAATTAGTTGAATTAACAAGTCCAATTTGAATTAATAATTAACCATAGGCCTAAGCTAAAGGTTTTACACCATTATTTTTGTTTTAAAAGTATCTCAAGTAAACTTACCTTCTAATGTAGAGTGTCAGTTTGTAACGAAATACTAACAATGTGGAATTAAGCAAAATTTTCATCACGGGAGAAAGGATTATTTTACTTAATGATTGAAACCATTTTTTTCTTGATCCTTGAGCTTACTTTAATGTTATAGGACGTATTAAATCTATGTAAGCCACATTAATATTTATAATTGACCTTGAATACATGTGAGAATTAAATATTTTCGGTGATTAATTATTGTTTCATCTCCTAAATGTTTTTGCATCAAAATGTTTGTTTCATTTCTTTACAAATAATTTTAAATGAATAATAGATTGTTGTGACAAGAAATGTTGTATGTTATTTCAAATTTATTATACATGTCTAGTCATAATAAGATATAAAAATATTTATATATGTCTCTAACTCAAATTAGGACTGTATTGATGTAGAAACTAACATTATGTGGTTGAAAATTTTGACAAAATATGAACATAAATGCTTCAGCACCCCAATAGACTGAAAGTACCCATACTTAAAAAAACATAATTATGACAGAGGAATTATTATTGGTTTTCTAGTGCCAAAAATTCATCTCACAGTTTGGATATTCCTTTTTTATGTAAACAAAGTGTAACCACCTATCTACCCACATTAGTAGATCCATTTTTTGATAAAGTTTTTTCCTTGATCAGGTAGTGACACATATAGGTAGAGAAGGTTTTATCTAGATGACAAGGAAAGAGATACGTAAAAATAGGAATGATAAGGGGTATGATCTATGTACAAGTGGAAATGTCAATAACAAAATTATGAAGTAACAATTGTATTAACTTTGGGTGTGTGAGGAATACCATCATAAAACTCTCCATTATTCTGATACATATATTTATTTTTTATTTTGATGGAAACTATCTCATAAGTTTCATGGACACAATTATAAGCCATTCCAAATGATCATGATCCTATTAATAATTGAGAGCCATATTGGTTGCTTGATTCTTCCATTTATTTCAACTTTAAGGAGCGAATAATAAAATTAAATGGCTCTTCTCCACAATCATTCCCATTTTCTACTCAGAATTTTCAAATTCATATCCTTATAGTTTTATGTTAATCTTAAGGTGATAAATATTAGAAATTTCAAAACAAATGGCTTACCTAATACCTCATGTTCAGCTAGTGGAGGTAATAAAAAAATATTGACCCAATTTCTCTTTTTAAAAATGAATGTCAAGAAGAACACCATAGTGATGATA
>JARHVA010007229.1:357500-407500 GCA_037957365.1 Torreya grandis | reverse complement strand
TGGAAAATACTAAAAAAAGGTTCAGTGACTTAAATAGATTTCATTCATATGTTCAAAATACATTGAAGCTAAATGATTGGAGGAACTAGATTAAGATCTATCATGTGGAAGTCCATCACTGGGGATAAACTAGTGTGGTAGGAAGAAATAGATCACTACAATAAAAAAGGACATGAATAATAAAGTTTGAGTAGTAACGTGTGCCATTTGAATAAGAATCAAGTTGGAGACATCAATGCCCTCAATGAGGCCCCCATTTTCACACATAGATGTTTTGAAGTGTCCTTGTTATTATTAAAATATCTAGATTATTTATTTGATATTGATAATATTGAGGATTGGATCGAGATGACCAAGGCTCATAGTGAGGAGTCAAAAAATCTCACCTAGTGAAGTCCAGGCTCCAAGTAGTTGAATTTGGTGAAGGAAGAATTTTTTGTGGAGAAAATCATTGAAGGAACCTAAGATTGTTGTTAAATATGGACATAGACTCAAAGTGAGAGTCACGACCTGAAGATAAAATAGTGGAAGAAGATTGGCACATAATAAAGTACATATAATTTTAAATATTAATTTTCACAAGTAACTATTCTAAAATTACTATTATCATATGCCCAACTACATAAAGGGCCAGATTATGCTACATGGAAAACAAAAATTTGTATGATAATTTAATTTGAAGGAATATGGATCATTGTGATAAGGACCACTTGAGTTCCCACTGATCTCTATGCACTCACAAAGTATGCACAATCAAATGCTAAGGCCCTAATGTTGACCATGCTAAGCATTATCAATGACATGCAATTGCATATCAGGGACATTAACAATGTAAAGATAGCATGTAAAAAAATAGCAATAATATATGAAATGAGGAATCAGATGAAGACACTTCATCTACAATTCAAGCTTCATACACTTGATATGGAGTCTAATGAAAAAGTAGAAGAATTATTACGATGGGTAGCTAAGATACGAACATATATGTTAGCTCTCAATGAAATGGTAGATGATAAAACATTGGTACTGATCACCTTACGAGAACTCCCTTCTCAAGTTAGAGTGTTCATCATGACACTGTCACTAAGCAGAAATTGACATTTAAATATCTCATGAACTTGTTACAATAAGAGGAATCCATCAATTTAACACATGATGAGTCTAAGGATAAATCTCTTAAAATGAAGCAACAATGAGGTTAGATATCATGAAAGGGACCTCTAAAAAAGATACTATATAAGAGAAAATAGCAACTATCTCATCATCAATCATAGAAGTCAAAGAGGTGGTGTCACATTTGTCACAGCAATGCTCATAACATAGACAAATATTAGTACAATAGCTAAAATAAAGGATCTACTAGCAGGGCAAGCACATCAAGGCATGACGATACTCAGAGCTTGACAAGACATTCTTGTAAGTTGAAGCAGAAGGGACATCTCACTACCCAATAAGAAGATAAATTAGATGAAGTAACAACTGATGAAGATAAGAACATAATACTAGTCTCCCAAACCTCACAACCCATGAAGAACATCTAGTTGATTGACTTAAGTGCCACTAAGCACATGATAGGTGACAAGAAGCTATTTGATTTTCTGATAGACCAACCCACTAGAGATCAAGTTAAGATCACTAATGATAAGGAGTATGTCACAACAAGAATAGGTTAAGTTACTATTCCCTTTGGAACATGAAAATGTACACTTCAAAGGTACTATATATTTTTGGAGTAACATCTAATCTATTATCAATCAATTAGATATTGAATCAAGTTAAGGTGGAGTTTCTTTTTGAAAATGACATCAAAACTTGCCTAATTTCATGAAAAGGTAAAGTTATTACAAAATATTTTCTAAAAGCTATGTTTTTTTCTTTAGATGATGTTTCATCTTCTATAGCTCTCTATCTGCATCAATAGAATAATCCACTATCGTATGGCACCACCATTATGGTCATTTATCGGTAAGATATTTATACCAGCTAAGTTCTAAAGGGATAGTACATGGACTTCATAAATTATCTAGTTCCTTACCTGTATGCCTATGATGCCTTGTAGGTAAATAACATAGGGATCCATTCAAAGATATTTCATTTCATGCTAATAAGCATTTTGAGGTTGTTCATACTGATCTGAATGGGCCACTACATGCTTCATTCTTAGGATACAATAACTTCCAATTATTTGTAGATGACTAATCCCTAAAGATGTGGGTATTATTCTTGAAAAAGAATATTGAGGCCCTCCATCATTTATAGGCCTTCTATCAGTAGGTTGTGAAGGAGACTAGCCAACCTCTACTTCACCTCCACTCAAATCAAAGGGGGAATTTATGTCAAAGAAATTATTAGCATTCCTAAACCAATAAGGAATTAAATAGAATTTCATTTCTCCCTACATGCCCCAGTATAATGTCATTATTGAGTGATATAATTATACCATGACAAAAATGGATCACTGTATATTGTCTATAATGAAGCTTGAGAAATGTTATTGGGAAAAAGTAGTCTAGGTAGCTGTATATCTTCTTAACATGGCACCAACAAAAATTCTAAAGGAAAAAATGTCTGGAGAGGTATGGAGTGATAAAAAGCCTTATATTTCTCATTTATGAGTATTTGGTTTCATAACATACATGCATGTACTAGTTCAGAAGAGAAATAAACTAGAGTCCAAAATACTCTGATGCATCCTATTGGGTTATAGCACAACCTCAAAGGCATATCATCTCGAAGATCCCAAATCGATAAAAATCTATGAAAATAGAGATGTGGTATTTGATGAATCATCCTTTGAGATGTATAATGGTGAATTAATACTGACCACTTCTCATCGATTACTTCTTGAGCTAGATGATAAAGAGATTCCTCACCAAGAAGAATAGCTACAAGGAGAATTATATGTTGATCTTGGAGATATAGAACATCCATCAAATAGTTCTTCACATCCACCAATTATTTATTCATAACAATATTAAGTTTCTCATCCGATGTGGGTACTAGGCACTAGCAAAGACTCCCATAGTTCATTTGGAGTCAAAATGAGGACTTGGACAAGACATGAGGTAAATTTTACACTCATGAGTACAATTATTGATATCTCCAAACCTGATAATGTTTGACAAGCCTTAAATCAACTATAATGGAAGAAAGTAATAGATTCTAAGTATGACAAACTCATGATGAATCAAACTTGAGAACTGGTTGATTAACCTACAGGAAAGAAACCCATAGGCTGAAAATGGGTTTTCAAAACAAAATATAAAGTAGATAGATCTATCAACAAGCACAAAGCATTAATATTAATAAATGGATATGCTTAGAAAGAATAATTGACTACAAAGAGACCTTTTCATCGACTATGAAGATCAAGATAATCAAAGTTGATTATGTATTGGCAACATATAATAGATGGTGACTTCAGTAAATGGATGTCAAAAGTGATTTTCTTAATGGCGATCTAAAGGAAGAAGTATATATGACCCAACCAAAATTATTGATTGATGAAAATAATCCTAAAAAGGTATGTCATCTCATCAAATCTCTTTATTGACTGAAACAAGCTCCCAAGGCATGGTACACCAAAATAGATGATCACCTTTTTCAACATGGTTTTACTCATAGCCCCTTAGATTTTAACTTATACATAAAGAAGGTAGGAATATATATTTTCATTATTGTTCTATATGTGGATGATCTTATGATCACTATAAGCTTAAAAGATTAGGTTGATATTGTGAATAATTACCTCAAAAGATACTTCAACATGACTATTTTGGGGCTACAAAATTGGTGAGCTATTCCTCACCAAGAAGAATTACTTCAACTCTGGTGCTAGTAAGCATATGACAAGATGTATGGACCTCTTTGATTCATTGATGAATTAACACTATAGAGATCCATTTTAGATTGCATATGATAAATAGTATGTTATAGAAGGAACTAGAACTATCAACATTTCTCTGAATATAAGAATGTATACTCTCACAAAGTTATGCATGTCCCCAACTTGAAAATAAATATCTTGTCTATAAGTCATCTCTGGAATCATAATGTTAAGGTGGATTTCATCATCAATATTGACACCAAATATTATTTCATATCACAGGAAGGTAAGACCATTACTAAATATTTTTTCAAGGATGAATTATTTTCCCTAGATATAATTTCATTTGATGTTGTTACTCTCTCTAGATCTACAACAGAATCTTTTACATTATGGAATTATCAATATGGTCACCTTTTGTATTATATCTTTATACCAAATCAAATCTAAGGCCTCAGTACATGGACTTCTTAAGTTGTCCCAGTCTTTACATGTATGCCCTAGATGCCTTGCTGGTAAAAATAATTAGGTTTTGTTTAATTTGAGTTCCTCACATGCCAAAGTTTGTCTTTATGTGGTATATACTAATTTGTGTAGACCCTCATCTACTTCTTTCCAAAGATTTAAGTACTTCCAATTTTTCATTGATGATTTCTCTCAAAATTCATGGGTGTTCTTTTTGAATAAGCAGAGTTAATTTTTTTTTGGTTTTTAGGTATTCTACCATTTTTTTCACCCAATTAGGGAGGCCTATTCATATCCTATACTTAGATCAAGGGGGGAATTCACATTAGAAGAGTTCATGGCATTTTTGAAGAAACACAACATCAAGAAACACCTGACTTCTCCTTATCCACCCTAATAAAATGGAATAGTATAACTCAATATAATCATTCAGTCAAAGAGATGGCTCGTTGCATGTTTTCCACTTCAAATTTAGAGGTACCATTCAGGGTAGAAGCAGTTCAGATAGCCATATAGTTTCTCAATAGGGCATCTATGAAGATCATGCCAAATAAGACACCATAAGAGGTATGGAGTGGTCATAAACCTTTGATCTCCTATATAGAGTATTTGGTTTGATATCATATATGTATGTATTATTTAAAAAGAGGAAGAATACGAAATCAAAGATAGTCCAGTGCATTATACTAGGGTATAGTACTAACTTAAAATCATATTTTCTCATAGATCCTAAGATACAAAATATTTATTAAATTCAATTATTTTATGATGAGTCATCATTCGACTCATTGTCATCGAAGAAGTTAGAACATACCACCACCCACAAACTATTCACATAGTTAGATTATGAGAATGAAGAATCTTGACATAAAGCAGGTGAGCTATAAGGAGAATTGATCATTGATCTTATAAATCGAGGAGATAATTAATCATTGAAATAGAAGTAACATCGACATAAAAAATGGGTAGAAATAACTATCAGGGACACTCACCTATACTCTAATCCAGATACTACATTAAGAGTTCAAATAAAAATATATGTGAAAAATGAACTTAATCTAACACTGATGAGTTCATTAGTTGACAACACTGAATGAAAAAAATATCAATAGGATTTATGTTAACCTCTATGGAAGAAGGCCATGGATGTTGAATATCAAGCCCTCATCAAGAATGAGATGTGGGATTTTGTCAATCTACATATAGGAAATAAATCCATTGGTTTCAAGTGTATTTTCAATCCAAAATACAAGGCAGATGAATCCATCAACAAATATAAATAATGACTTATTGCAAAGGGGTATGATTAATAAGAAGGAATTAATTATGAGGAGAGATTTGCACCCACTACTAATATCAAAACCATTAGATTTGTTTTCACAATCAAAACACAAAAGGCATTGAAGCTTTAGTATATGGACGTCAAAAGTGCATTCTTGAATGGTCATCTCAAAAATAAAGTGTTTATGACCTAGCTAAAAGGCTTCATTGATGAATAATATTCATAAAAGGTATGTCATCTAATTAAGTCACTTTATAGGCTTAATAAAGCACCAAGTGAATGGTAAATTAAGATAAATGATCATCTTTTGCATCACGCATTCATTAGTATCCCCTCAAATTTAAATTTATATCTCAACAAGGTAGGCACAAATATTGTCATTCTTGTTGTGTATGTGGATGATCGTATGATTACAATAAGTTTAGATTATCACATTGAATAATTAAAGAATGACTTGAAGAAATCTTTCACTATTGTCTTGGTTTAGATATATGGCAAATGAAGAATCATAATTTTATCTCACAGATGAAATATGCCAAGATGACACTTGAGAAATACATGATGATAGATTGTAAACCAATGTTAACTCCTATGGAAAAATATTTACAAATATCCCAATTTTAAGATTCACCTCAAGTAGATGAAACTCAATATAGGAAACTTGTTAGGAGTGTCATTTACTTAACATATACCAAACCAAAGTTATGCTTTTCTATCGACTATATTTTGAGAACCATGTAAGATCCAAAGAAGTGTCATTTGGGTTACAATGAAGCACATTTTGAGATATGTATGAGATATAATTGATTATGGTCTAGAATACAAGAATAACTCACATTTATTATTATAGGGTTACACAAATTCAGACTATATGGATTTATTCATGACAAGAAATTAACTTTAGGATATATATTTCATCTTAGATCTAGTCCAATTTCATGGATTAGTAGGAAAAATTATGTAGTTGTTCTCTCATCTATAGAGTTAGAATATTGTGATATATGGGGACTTTTGTATGAAGAAATTTGGTTATGATGTATTTTGTTTGACATAATCATTCCTATAGATTAGCCACCAATTCTTTTCTGTGATAATCAAGGTGTGTTTAAGATTGTCAATATTCTAATGTTTCATGAAATAACCAAATATGTTGACATAAGTGGCATGTAATTAAACTCTAAAAGTGTATGTCCCTAGGGTTATTCAAGTCCATTACCTTAAATACCTTACTATTAATTTTCACCATCATCATTGAATTCACCTTCAAATATTTCATGACTTTCATGATTTGTAATAATGTATTTGGATGTAAAAATATGATTATGTAAAGTAATTATGTGGGTAAATTGATTGAGATCTAAATTTACATGAAATATTTCATTCTATGATGGCTTGAATTCTTTGTGGAAAGAGATCACCCCTTTTCCCAATCACTATGTCAAAACTCCAACTCCCTCGATTTCAATTAGGTGACATCTATATTAGTTGGTTGAAGATCTCAATGTGTTGGGGTCAGGCCAACTATAGGTGATTGGGTTTAGCCTTGATTATTATAATTCCAAAATTCTTTTCATTACAATGGCACTATAAAAATTAGAAAAACTCAAGAGAAATTAGGAATTTTGGGTTCAGATTATGGATAAAAAATAGTAGACATAGGTACATATAATCAATATATTGATCAAAGTTGTAAATTCTCCATCCATTTGTGATTATTTTTATAGACCATAATTGGGGCTGATCAAACATGATGTGATGTGGTTAATTAAAAATTATTGCCATATTTTACTTAAGCATGATCTATGCCAACAATCATCATTAATATAATTTCAAACCTTTTTGAAAACTGTGGAGATGTCATTAAACTTTGAAAGTGAATTCTTAGGTTTTTTTTAGTCCATTACCTTAAATGCCTTTCTATGAATTCTCACCATCATTTCCCAACTCACCTTGAAAATTTTCACTGATTTCATGCTTTGTAAGAATATATTTGGATACCAAAATAATTTTGAGTAAATTGATTATGGAGGCATACCGACCAAGATATGAATCACAATAAAATGATTCAGTCTATGATGGCTTGAATTATTCATGAAAAGAGATAGCCTCTTTTCCCAATCACTGTGTACAAGTTAAAACTCCTTTGGTTTAATTCAAGGAATAAATGTATTATCTCGTTAAGGATCCCAACATGTTGGGGTTTGGACAACTATGGGTGATTAGGTTTTGTATTTATGATTTCAATGGAGAAATTAATTTCATTATAATGGCATTGGAAAAATTATAAGTAACTAAGATAAATTTGGGATTTTGGGATTGTAATTTGGATAAAAAAAGTGAAGTGGACATGGGTGAATTCAATAAATATCCATGGTGTAAAAGATTAAATAGTTTGTGATTATTTTTCTCATCCATCCATCCATCAAGGTAATCAAACACAATGTGATGTGGTTAACAAAAAAGAGTTCCATAGTATAATTAAGCATGATTTATGCTAAAATCATCATAATTCCAATTCCAAACCTTCATGTGAAATGTATCATTGAGATTTCAAGATAGATTACATTTTTGTCAATCAGGATTGCATAGAATTAAGGCAACTATTTTGTTTACATAAATTGCATCCATCATAAAGGAGTAATTAGCTTCCATGGTAGCAGATTCTTTGATTAGACATTTATCATTGTGAAGGGTCAATGAGGATAACATTACATTGATTTGATTGTGAAAAGGCTCCATGTTCGATGTATGACTCAAGTTAGCACTACAATGCCAATGATATGGAGATGAGACAATAAGGTTAAAAAATCTATATTGTATCTTATGTTCATCCATGCTACAAATATATCAACACTTAGAGAATATATGAAAAATTCATACAAAAATTGCAAGGGATGAAAGATTTAAATGTGAGTTGGGTAGTGATGAAGAGGGGAAATGAAAACACATCTCATGTGATATCATACACTAGAGGGCCCATATCATATGCATTCTATAATGATGCTAATGTGGGCATAATATGTTAAGGTTATGGAGATTATCTTATTGATTTTGATATGGTTAAAGTGAGTATCAAATCTTTTACAAAGTTTATACCACATGGGTGCATAATGAGGAATAGGTCATGATACAATGTGAGTGCCTTTGTAGAGGAGTCACTAGTTGAGAGAAAAGTGGTCAACTGGCAATCAATCTTAGCTGGCAGGGAGGGTTGGTATGTCTAATTCTCAAACATTAGGGGTTTCCCACGCCATACACTTCAAAATGGAATTTAGTTTAGACATGAAAAGAAAACACTTAGCTAAAAATATCCTCAAAATTATATATACATATATGCATGCATATATACATACATACATACATACATACATACATACATACAATACACATATATATGTATAAAATGAAATAAAGAAAAAAATATTGAGACTGTGGAAAAAAGAAGGTGAACTATACATCATTGTATTAAGAATTATAATGGCCCCACTAAAATACATTAATGTCACACCACAAACATATGTTGATTTTCTCACACAACACCTACTGCATTTCAAAGCCTGACATGCATTTTAATCCATAGTGAGCACTAGGTGTCTCGAACAACATTGCCTCTACAGAGGCCCCCAACGACTGTGATGGTCTAAGTATTGAAGATATAAAAAATGTAAAAGCACCATGTGTCTTTCAATCAATAATAACATGTGCCCATGGGAAAGCTATCAATTATTGCAAAATGCTGTGAAACTCAAATACACAGGATGCCACCACATGGTGGCATCCTATCAATTCAAATCCTAGATGAAGCAATAAATAGTCTAAACAGTTGGAGACCTATATGGGGCATGATCATCGCACACATATATGTCACCGCATATGTAGTGAGGTGTTCTTACATTGTTTCATTAAATTTCCCAATTTAGTGTTTAATACACTTCGCTATCTTGATGAAAAATATGATCTAGTTGTGAACAATGATGCACTGAGCTATGTGTTGCCTCCTAGAGAGATTGTAAAGGGTTTGAGCATCAGACATGAGGATTACATGACAATCAGGTCTTCATGGGACTATTATATGGATGAGGATAAGGAAGGAGAGGATGAGATGGAAACTTCTCCCATGAGCATGAGGAGTAGAAGAGAGCCTAAGAAACCTTATAAATTGTTGCCTTTGTGGAATGCTTGAGGTCCATTAGTTTTATATTATTTGGAATCTCAACCTTTAAATGTAATTCAAAGTTAGTCTTTTGAACTAGGCAGCCAGTTACCTCCCCAAACCATATCCTACTAACAATCCCTTTCGGTGTTACTTGGACCTTTGAGCCAAGTGCTAGTAAATATGTTTCTTAGAGATACAAAATAAATGATATGAGAAATAAAATGAGTGAAAAAGGAACACAATGAAAAAGACTAATTTTAACTAATCAGCAACAAATACTAAGGCACCCTAATTTTAACGATCAAACATGCCTAATTTTAACCTCCTCTACCAAATTAGACATGTCGTGAATGTGGTGTGGTGCATAAAAAATTAGTTCTGCTCTTGTAGAAGAACGACAGTAAAATAAGTCAACGTTAATGGGTGCTGCTCATTGGAACCAAGATCACAAAAAATTCACATGATTTAATTGTTGTATCATACGCGTGAAAATGAATAAATAAAACTTAGAATATGAGGCAAATAAGATAGATAAGCTGCATCTCCATGCTTGCAAATAATTGCATTCTCTCCTCCACATGATGTGTTTGTGGATCAACTCAGCACAGATCTCGCAACAGCTGAATCTCCATGCAGGAATTGTTTTTTGATTTTTTTCGTTATTGTACCGACAGAATAGTCGGTTACAGTCCAAACTTTAGCCCGTGCAATTGCAGAGTTTTCACAGTTGTCAATCCCCTTACAAATTCTGTGTCTTTCTAGTGACCACAAATTAAGCCTGCATTTGCTTGTGGTTGGAGAACATCCGTATCTCTTCAAATATGTTATAATATAAAAAACTAGTGAACACTAATCGAGCCATTCCAGTGATGAGACGAGGGGCCGTATGTTTATGGCATGTGGTATACTATGATACCATTCCTAATAATCTCTTCATATTATGTTATAAATATTTAATTTAGCGTTTGCTGCGTGACGATACAAAAAGGGTGCTCAGGCATCCGCGTGCACAATATCAACTGCAGCCCAGGTCACGGCATTAGGTGATCTTTCCTGCATTATGCTTTGTTTTACTAATATGCCTAGTAAATTAACGCTTTTTTTCTTTGAAATTGAAACAAGTATTGGAGGACTTGGGAAAGACGATACAAAGGTTTGTGCTTCCAATGTAAGCGTGTGTGATAGTAACATTGAAGATGCTTTATACGGCGTTCGAATTAAAACATGGCAGATCTGTTAATGATCGCAACAAAATAAAATGTAGGAGAGTTTAAAGCTCGAATTAAGCATAGTATTGGGTTCTAATCACTTTTGGTGCAGGGAGGGATTGAAGCTCGAAACCAAAAATAAAAACAACTCAATTATGTAATCCGCTAAAGAATACACAGGAACATTTCCCTCCGCCTCTGCCCGCACCCGCCGCTCCACTTTTAACGTAAACCTTCGATACATTTAAATAGAGCAGGGGAGGTAGAGTCCAACTCAAACTCTACTACTCAAACTACCCTGCATTTGCTCATTGACCTAAAACAAATCTACTCTTACAACCACATATGCATCCATGTAATGTGTTGTTTCTAACCGAAAATAAAAATCCCTAAGTTGCTAACTTAAAAACTCCTAATTATTCGCCTACATTTATATACTTTTAACATTTTAATTTAACATAATAATTCTCAATCAGACCCTAGTACACTAAACCTTGCTTTGAAAAACTCAAACTTGATTCTTGTTAATGCCTTTGTCAATGCATCTGCAACCATCATTTCGGTTGCACGGTACTCCATTTGTACATTATTCTCAATTTGTTCTTGGATGAAATGGTATGGTTTAACCTTTACGTGATACTTTGAATGCTTCGTCATGGCTAAGCAACGTTGGCTCTCACGACTTAATATTGTTGATTGGCTCTCTAAGTAACCTCGATGTCCACCAATAATTTCATAAACCACAATAATTTTTTATGTGGCTTGACATGCTGGTATATATTCTACTTGTACACTGGAAAGAGAAATAGTTGGTTGTTTTTTGCTTGCCCAAGAGACTGCACCTCCACTAAGAATAAAATAGAACCCTGAAGTTGATCTCTTAATGCTCCCTATCCAATCTGCATCATGATAACCTATAATCTTCAGATATTTTTCTAAACTCTAACTAAATTTAGTTCCATGTTTCGTTGTTCCTTAAAGATATCTAAAAATTCTTTAGATTGTGACCCAATGTTGTGGTTCATAATTTTTGGAAAATTGGCTCGAAATGCTTATAGTGTATGCTATATTAGGTCTGCTATAAACCATAGCATACATTAGCCTCCCAACATCATTAGAATCATAATCATATAATTTTGTTATTATTGTGTTTTGGAAAATATTTCCAACGAAAGTATCTTACATACTTCCATTGGAGTACTTACTTGTTTGCACTTTTATGTTCTAAATTTATTGAGAATTTTGCTAATGTACTTCTCTTGATTAAGATGGATTTACCTCTTCTCGCTATTTCATAAAATTTGAATGCCCAAGCAATAATGAACATCACCATAATTGGTGATCTCAATTTTTTTAACGAATTGAGACTTAAATAAGTCTAATATCTTTTGATCATTAATTATAATGATGGTATCATTAGTATATTAGGCTAAAATGATCACCGACTCACCAATATGCTTTATGCAGACATTCTAATTAATGTTGAAACTAATTTATCCTTCATTTTGGAGAAACCGATCAACATGCTCAAACCATGCTCTTGAGGATGATATGAAAGCATATAATGTCTAATATAACATGCATATGAACTGCTCCTTTCCTTATCTCATGTAGGCTTCTTATTGTTCTAGATAAACATATTCCTTTAAAAGCCCCATTTAAAAATGTTGTTTTTATATCTAGTTGGTGTACATGAAGATCTAAAGTCGTTACAATTTCTAACTTAAGTCTTATGGATGTTGTTTTATGTACTTGCGGGAAAGTGTCATGATAATCCAAACCTATGTTTTGGGATTAATATTTTGCCATTAAATATTGTAGCAGTCTATTGAACCATTTGACTTATACATTTATTTAAATAACCATTTATACTTAATTACTTTTCTTCTAGGTGGAAAACTTGTGAGTTCCAAAGTTTGATTTTTTACAAATGATTCATATTCGACATCCATTTCCTAGTACCAATATGTTTCATAAATACTTTCAAATCCTTCTTGGACACTGAGTGGTTTAGGAACTTCTACATGAAGTGCAGCTGATTCTAATGCCTTCTCGATATATGAAATTACATCCCTCCTTGTACATTTCTTCTGCATTATGTGGATGCAAGTTCTATTGGTCTTATTGAATTAGAAACCTCATGTTCATGTTCTTCTTTAGATCCAAGATCATAAAACATTGTTTCTAAATCCTTTAAATTTTCAATCTATGCTCATTTGTGTGGAATTAAATTTTCATTAAAAATTGTGTCTCTTCTTACTAGAATTCCATGTGTTATAGAATCATAAATTTCATATCCCTTTGAACCTAGACTATATCCAACCATTCTACATGTTTATTTTTATTATCATATAGATTCCTTTATTCTTCATCTGGTATACATGCATATGCTAAACAACGAAAATTTACCAAACCATTAACACTTGTCTTGCTTTAGTGACATGCTTCATAATGTATCTTCTTATGTAGTGCATTCGTTGTAAACATGTTATGTATATATACAATAGTATAAACTGATTCAAATAAAAATACATTATATAGTCCACAACTCTAAAGCATGAATTTTTTACTTTAAACAAGAGTTAGATTCCTTCTTTTTTATAAGACCATTCTTATATGGTGAATAGGGAGCAGTGTAGAAAGGTTTGATCCCTTTGAACTTCATGTTTTGAAAGGATTTGAGGTATATTCACCCCCATTATCACATCTAATCCATTTAAATGTTTTTCTTAACAGATTCTCAATAAATACTTTGAAAATTTTGAAAAATTATAATGTATATGATCTATTTTTGATTAAAAAAAGGTAATTATTATGAAATTATCAATAAACGTAATAAATTACATTGTCCCTTTGTGTGTCACTATTTTCATTGGATAAAAAATATATGAATGTATGAGTTCCATTTGATCCTTATCTCTTTTGACTCTTTTCTTTAAGAAATGGAATCTATGTTGCTTACCCAAAAAAGAGCCTTCACACATTCTCAACTCAATCGACAAGAAAAAATTTAAATTTTATACAAGCTACTCCATTTCATACCTCAATCAAATGTATATATTCATGTCCAATTTTTTTATGATGAGGTATTGAATCTAATCATCAATTTTCTTTTGTTCTCAACACCACTTCAATTATTTTTTAACATACTTTTACTAATTTCTATAGCTAACTCTATGATAAATAGTCACTCCTTATGGGCCCTTTAGGACACAGACTTTGCTTCAAAACTATAAAAATATTATATCATCAATAGTCTTACTCATTGTCAAAATATTTTTTGTTAAATTAGGTACATACCGTAAATTTAGGATTTACTTATGTGCACCATCCAACATATTTATTTGATATATTTACAACTCCCATCCTATCATTATTTATGTCATCTCTAAGATTGACATTCTTCCATTTGGATACTGCTTTATATGAGTTAAAGCAATGTCAATTAGTTTTTATATGATGTACTATTGAATCTAGATAACATCACTTTAAATCTTTAGAATTTTGGTGCTCATACATAGGATGTGAGATAGATCTGAGTAGATACCTAGAAAAAATTACCCAATGCAAGAAAAAATTGAGGACGTAGGTCAAAATCATAAATCAAAATGTATAGATTGAAAGGCTTCCCTTTTTAACACATGGGTCTATCATTTGAACCACCATAGAGACAAGCACCAAAATGTAGGAAGGCTAGGATCAATATGTCTAAATTCATTTGTCTTCACAAACACATCCTCCAAAATTTCATGATAGAGATGGAGCTCTACCTACATATAAAACCAATGACCAAATATCCTACCTATAATAGAATATATCCAACCATACTCAACATTTTAAAAAACTAATAAACTAAAGCTCGTAAAGCATGAGATATCTAATTATTGTATAGAACTCTAAAAATTTAATGTAAAAAAACTCAATATTTCAAGTAAAATTAGCATCAATGAAAAATTTAAAAATTATATACCATCTTGACAATCTAATACCATATCATAGGTGATCTTAGGATAATTGGATCATGTAAATGTATATGTTTGTGATAAGCATAATAAAATTTAGTATTCCACACAATAAGTGTAAGTAAAATGAAGTCACATACATGATAATATCTCATAAAACAAAATAAGATCCAAATCCAAATATTCCTTTACTAAACCTCAAAAATGTAAGATGTACATATATGGGAGTGCATGTGTAACATATAATTGGATAAAGAAGAAAATTAGAAGAGTACCTCCGATACCCAACATAGCAAGTGAAGAGAGTTAATTTTGATTCCTCCAATCAAACTATAATTCCAAGTACACCTAAGTAATATTTTCCATTAAAGTAGAAAAACTAAGGGAAAAAATCCCATAATAAATAAATATGGTAAAATAGTAAACCCCTACTCTAACATAACCTAAATAATATATGATATTATAATATAATTTCATACATAACAAAATATCAAAATTTATTTGTTTCATTATTGCAACAACATTGGAGGCATGTCCAATGGAGGAAATATGATGATGAGGTTGTTGGAAGCACAATGACGGAGAGAGGGGGCGGGGGGAAGGGGAGGGGGGTGAATCAGTCTTCAAAAACAGTTCAATGAATTACACTTGAATATTCATGAATTATTCAAAGTAATTAGTCATCTAACAATTCATTAAGAACCAATCATATGAGAAGGAAATTAGATAACACATCACATATGCGGGAAAATCTCATGAGGAATAAAACCCACTGAAATAAATCTTGGATACCCTATACTATAAGATAATGTATGAAATTTAGTTCATCACTAGCCCTAAATTTATCAAGCACCCACTTGAATTTATCAAGGATCTACTTTCTAGGAGGCTATAACCCCCTATATCTAAGCACCAAAATAGTCAAAGGACACTTATACAAGAACCAACCTCCAAGTTAGCTCCAATTATGTCTTGAGCAAGCACCAACTCAATTAATACTAATTTTTCAATAACCAACCTACAAAGAAGCTTCAACTGCCTCTTTGACTAAGCACCAACTTAATCAATCACACTTATTTCTTCTATTCTTCCACTCATATTTCTATCTATTTTATATAAATGTTATTCAATTTCATACATCATGAACACATGTTTGATTCAACTCTGAGAGCTTCTCAATAGACAATCAACATATTATGATCATTCCTTTAGCTCTACTCCACTTCATCTATCTCAAAACTTTCCTCTAGGATTCTTCACTTAACTATCCCTCTTGAAGTCTAAATATGTCATATGACATTGATGTTAAACTATAGAAAACTGATATTATCTTCATGAAATTATTCTATAATCTCTCCTAAATATTTACAAAACTTTACCCAATCTCCTTAGGCTCATTGATTAATCAATTTATTCACGTACACTCTCTATATCCAAATAGGCCTAAAATTCCTTCCTTATATACAAGACTCCTATACACACACCTCTTGGTCATCCACACACACTCAACACATTTATTTTATTACATAATATGTCTTAAAATATGTTATAAAAATGAATAAATCATAATTATACCTCATATTCCTTACTCCTCCTTTAGGTCTCATGGAGACCTAATTGCGTTAGGCCTTCTTATCAACATGTTACCATTTAATCCCTTGTAAACCATTACATATTCATAAATGGAATAAATATTTCCAAACATAAAAATATAAATTATGCAAAATACTCTAATATCCATAGAATATTTTAGATCTAACCCATTGATAAAACCCCTTAATAGTACTCAGTGCTATTAGCCTTGTGTACACCAAAAAGTTTGTCTTTCAATACTAAAGCTCCAACACACTTAAACCACTCAAATATGATAGAATAATTACGTATATATAATATGCATGACCTGCAGGTAATTATAAAATTCATTATACACTTTCACTCAGAGCTTAAGGCTTCAAGATCAACTCATCAAAACACTCACATAAAACAACCAAAATAGTCAAAACATAGTCATAAAACATTTGACCTCCAATACCTGTATGAACACTTTCAAATAATCCTAATGCATTAAAAATATTATATGAAATATTCAAAACATCTTAAAACACAAAATTCATATGGCCTAATAGCAAGATATTGGTGTTTCAGACCAATCTCATGACCTTATATCTCACAAACCAAACCAAACCAGACAAGCCATTTTGGATTCAACATTTCATCTCTTTTCCTAACCAAAAATCTTACTCAAATAATTAATATAGAATAAATGTCTTTAAAAACATCTCCATGAATTTTTTTTCATCATTATACCATGAAAACACACTCATATTCATCTTCTCTTTTTTACCTGGGTTTTGTACTATTTGCTTCATTTGGCCTGTTAGAGACTAGCCTTCTTGGATCACCAAACTTGAACACCTAAAGCCTAAAACCTATCAAAAAACAATCATGTAAATTAAATATGAGATATAAATTCTTCCTCCATCAACTTATCTATTTTGACCAAGACAACTTTTGACTAATACAACAAATTATTCACAAACAAGCACTTTTTTGTAGGGTCTTCTCACTCATCAGACAACTAAATACCACTTAGATGTGCATGATAGTGTCCAATATAAAATATCATATGTTTACTAATATTTTAAATCTATTCTAAGCTTATTTTAACAAGATCTTTCATATGCTGTCCTTATTAGGGTTTTAGAGAGGTTTAACATAGGTTTTGGTGTTAATGATTGTTCATAAAGGAATACCTCTTAAATCCAAAACCAATACATATATATATTATCTATGACCCTTCCCCATCTCTCCTTAATATCTCAGGTTCCCATGTAGACATTACATGTGACAATGAACACCTAAAACTTCATCTTGGTTTTGCATACTTTCATTTTGTGCATTCAAAAAACCTCAAAACCAATTTCCATTCCTTTTATTGCAAACCATAAACTCATAATTTTCATTATTACTCCTAAAATAACTTGAATTAACTTTATCCATGATCTCCTTCACACATTCACCTTGAAATTAAATCCTCGTTCCTCATTAGGCTAGATAGGGCTAACAAATGGTTTTGGTGTAGACCAAGAATGAAGGACCTACCTTTAAATACTCACTTTGAAACACTTATGAATGCATCCACACCTTATTCTCATTCTCACACAACCTTCATATCCTCTCACATGCCTTATTTCACTTACATTATCACGCCACTAGCACATACCTTCACCATGTCATGACTAGGCTCAAGCTTCCAATGCACTTGACACCTTAACCTGATCGTTCCATGTCATGACCTCAACAAAACTACAAATAATTAGACATAATACATCACAACACACTCATATCACTACACCATTCTCTTTTTAATGAAAAAAAAAACCACCTCCTCAATGATAATGTTCTCTCGAAGCCCATTGTCACATCATATACCTTTATTAATTCATTTCACTATGCTTCTTTTGTAGACATTAGTTGTCTTCAGACACTCTTCCATGACCTATACCTTCCATGCTCACAACATTCATGACAAATCTCATTTATGTAACACTCTCTCTTTTATGAATGACCTTACCGATGATAACTATTATGACCACACTCTTTTTTCTCATGGAAACACTCTTATGTACCTTGAAATATCACATATTACCATTTTTCCTTACTTAAATTTGACATCAACCATCACAATATGCTTCTTGATATCACACATAATCAATCTTGACATGATACACCTTGGACATCAACCTTGATATCAATCTTGACATCAACCTTGATATCAATCATGACATCAATGACTTGTACTTTCATGTAGCCATAATACAATACATTAGTTTCCTTCAAATTCTCTCATGCCTTCAAATTATCTCATGACAACATTCTTCAATTGCAACACTTTCTTTATGCCACACTATGCTCAAGCACTTGACCAAATAGCTATTTCACATCAATGACCATTATGCCTTTACATGATTCACCCTTTTGACATTAGTGACAAAAACATTCCAAAAAACTCTCCCTTTATCGTTGATGGCGAACACACTACAACCTAAAATCACTTCAAAAGGGTAGTTTTCCCATCTTCTCATTCTACCCATTTTGACATTAATGACAAAGGGTCTTCTAAAAATTACCATCTAATATTTGGACCTAAAATTTAGTAGACATCATAATGAAATGAAAACTCACATTAGGTTCATACTAATTATTATAGAAAACTTCTGGAACACTTGAGTTGTACCTCAACAAACCATGCTTCTTATGAGTTCTACATCACTATCTTGACACTTAATAACTTAGAGCTACAAATCTCCCCCTAATTCCATAATATCCTCTTAATTTACAAGATGGAAACCACTCTTAGAAACATCTCTAAACATCATACTTGTCCCCTTTTTAAAATTTCTCCTAGAACTTGGCTCTTTTCTCAAACTAACATTTTCTCAACTGATTACCTCTTTGACATTAAAGACAAAGAGACACCTGCAACATTTGGAATCACATCTTGTATAATAATAATCAATAATAAAAATCATGGGAATATTATGAAGTATCTTGAAAACATGCTCCGCATATCTCCACGTATACCTTTTGTTAATAAATTTATATATACAAGAACACTCACCTTATCTTTGATATGAATGATATAGATCAAAATCTTAATCACTCATAATGCTACCCCGTTTCTAACACCAATCAAAGAATTAGGGACTCCCCCTTTGTGTTCATAGTTTATGCTCATTGCTTGAGTCATAAAAACTCTAAAACCATCATCAAATTCTTTTAAACAACTTGATAATTGTAACAATTCTCAACACAAATCAAGCTATCAACTGTTTAAAAACATAGAACAAATTTTAGCTTACCTCTCATATACCAATCAACTACATATGCTATCATTACACTTCCACCTCTGTCAAAAACATGTAACTTGTCTCTATGACCATATCAGTCTTATAGACCAATCCATATTTCATATGTCTCTAGACACAATCCTATGCTCAGACTTGCATTCCATACCATGACTTATCATGAACTAATCTCAAGATTCAATGTTCATACTAACCAAAACTCCTTTCATCTTGTCACATACATAAAAGCAATAATGAAAAAAATCATACCTTACAACATAGACAATCTAGAATCCTCTCAAGATGAATCCTTTTTTGACTGCAACCTCATGCTCCTATTGATATAAGAGTGTCTCCATGAAGCCTAATGAAATCACCCCTTTCCATAGGGATCTCAAAATATCATGAACTCAGGAGATTCCCAGATATCCAAACCACTTTTCTCAACCATCTTATTATTATGAGACTAATAGTAGAATCCACTTAGGCTTGAATAAAGCATTCCACTTATCCACCTTTTCATACTTCTTCTATTTGACTACCTTGATGTAGATAACAAGTGTTCTTGACATTCTTTCACTACTGATCCTTGCTCTACCTTATCAAATAATCCATCCTGACTCTTGGACTCAATATGATCATTCCTAACTTCCTTTGGCTTCCATAACAACGTTTGACCCTTCCTATTCACTCTAAGAGATCTATATAATTTGTTAAGTCTTGAAGTCCTTCTAACTATATTAGGATAAAATCTTCCAATGTGTCCCGTATTATGACAACTATAGAAAACAACATTATTGTACTTACCCCTTGATTGATCACTCATTTTCCCATGGTCCCATGATAACTCATCACTTGAGACCATTCTAGAATCACTTGCTCTATGACAAAATCTATGACAAACAAAATAGTAACCATTGAATGAATTGGAATACCTCATTACATTGACCTACCTGATTTGTCTCTTCCTTTTGACTTTCATGTTGGTAATCTTGACTTAATGATGATTACTTTGAGTCTCATATTTGAGAGTTTCTACATAGATATGTGGGGTTTGACTCTCCTTGTTCTCTTTTTGGTCTTGTTTGAATCCAATACGTATCTTGTCATGTGGAGACCTTTGAATACTCAAACTATCACCAATAAATTTAATAATCTTTTCAAATTTTTTATTTTTCTTTAATTTGACTATTTCTTCATCTAATTTTGCCTTCAAGGACTCCATTTCTATTCCAAAATTAGTGCATTCCTCTTCCTTGGTCTTAAGATTTATAAAGACAATCTCAATCTGAGTTTCCAACTATTTTATGATTTCCTCATGTTATTTTGTGTTGTTAAGTAATCTTTATTAAAATATATTAACTTGATCATAATAACTCTTAACCAATGATCTTAGATTTTGATTCTTCTTTATTTGAAACGTTAACTCCTTTAGAGCACTCACCAATTTTGCCTCAAGGTTCACTTCAACATCTTCTTCATCTAATTATTCATCATCCATAAGACTTTTCCATTTTGAATAACCCTCATTGTTTGTTTATATGCCCATAAATAAGGTTTCATTACTATCATGATCATTACTATCAGATGTAGTTATGTCACTTACATTAGATTGGTTACTATCTTCTTTGGTGTAGAAGCTTCTCTTGTTCTTGAATGATTATTTATTGATTTTGTACTTACTAAAACCCTTATTCGTCCTATCAATATTATAGATATTATTATCAACACCATGCCATTCATCATGTTCTTCATCATGCTTAGTCTTATCCCTATTTTGACATTTAGAGGCAAAGTGACAAATCTTACCATAATCAAAGAATTTGAATTTCAACTTGCCTTAATACATACTTGATCCTTTTCTTAGTTTTTAAAAAAACATGGATTACATCTTATCATCATCAAAGTTTGTGTCAATATTATCCTTGACCTTCTTATCTTGTGATTTTTTCTCAACTTTGAATACAGCTTCCTTCTTGGAAGGTCTTCCATCACCTTTTCTTATTTCATAGGCATTCAAGATGCCATGAAGCTCATCCATCTAAAGTATGTTAACATCATTAATCTCTTTCATAGTAGACACCTTTGATTCAAACTTGTAAATCAGGGATTTTAATACCTTTTAAACTATAATTGCTTCTTCTAATTTCTCTCCTAGACCTCTAATGACATTTACCACTTCATCTACTCTTAATAGGTAAGATGCAATGTTTTCATCCTCCTTCATTCTCATTATTTTAAACTGACTTTGATGGGTTTACAACTTTTCTAACTTGAATTTGGTGTCTCCTTCATAAATGGTCTACAAATTTTCCTAAATCCCTTTGGTTTTATCATAATGCATGAACTTTATATATTTTGCCTCTAAAAGACCATGTATAATGGCATTCATTATCTTAGAGTTTATGTCACTTACCTTCATGCATGATATGTTAGTTAATGGTGTATAAGGTGGAGTAAATCCATCAATAAAAATTTCCATACATTATAACCCAAGGACATTACATAGGTCTTCATTATGATACTCCAAAATTCATAGTTAGTCCCATTAAAGAGATGAGCCTTATTGGTTTATAAATCTCCTTATACTTATTGACTAGACATGCTTATTCTCAAAGGATCTCCTTCAAACTATTAGGCCTGATTCAAAGGACCAAGATTTGATACCAATTATTGGAATCATAGTGACTGAGAGGAGGGGTAAAAATTAGTCTTCAAAAAAATTAAACCAATTATCCTTGAACATTTATGAATTATTCAAAGTAACTTAATGATCTAACAATGCATTAAGAACGAATCACATGAGCATGAAAGAAGATAACAAATCACATATGTGGGAAAAATTCATGCTGAATAAAACCTAGTGAAATAAATCTTGGAAAACCTATCCTATAAGACAGTGTATTAAAATTAATTGATCACCAACCTAACATGGAGCATCAAACCAAAAATTTATCAAGCACCCACTTGAATTTAGTACGCACCCACTTACTAGGAGGCTACAACCCCCTATGACTAAGACCCAACTCAATCAAAGTACACCTTTTATGGAAAGAAAAATGCAATGCCACTCCAACTCCCCCTTGATAAATCACCAGGTTAGACAAGACCAATTCTATAAGCACCAACCTGTAAACAATTTTTAACTCAACCAATGACACTTATTTAATCTATTCTTCCACTCAACTCTCTATCTTATCTATTTAAACTCTATCCACTATCATACATCTAGATCACATATATAATACAACTCTAATATCTTCCCAATATAAAATCAACATATTATGATCACTCCTTTGGTGATACTCTACTTGATCTCTCTTTAAAAATGCCTCGATGCTTCTTCACTCAACTAGCCCTCTTTAAGATTAAATATGTCATATGAACTTAATATTCAACTATAGAACACTTATATGATATTCATGAAATTATTTTCTACCCTATCTTGAGGGTTGACAACATATTACCCAATCTCTTTAGGTTCATTGATTTATCAATTTATTTACTTATACTCTGCATATCCAAATAGGCCTAAAATGCCTTACTTATATACAGGACTCTTACTAACACACCTCCTAGTTAAATACATACACTCACCACATTTATTTTATTAAAAAATATATCATATCACACATCATAAATATGAATCAATCATAATTAGTCAGCCATAGTAGCTCATAAGCCTTATTCTTCATTTAGGTCTCATGGAGACCTAATTGCATTAGGCCTTCTTATCAAAATTTTACCATTTGATCCCTTAGAAAAAATTACATCTTAAAAAATGGAAAAACAATTTAAAAACATCCAAATATACTTTATCCAACATCCTCTTATCTCTATAACACCTTTTAGGTCCAACCCCTTCTTGAAACCCCTTAATAGTACTTAGTCTTATTAGGCATGTGTATACTAAAATGTCTACCTTTCAATATCAAAGCTCAAACACACTTAACCCACTCAAAAATAATTAAAAAAAATACATAGAAAAAATACACCTGACCTCAAGGTCATTACCAAATGTTTTCAACACTTTCATACAGAGCTTAAGGCGTAAAGATCAACTCATCAAAACACTCACTCAGAACTACCAAAATACCTGAAACATAGTCATGAAACATTTGAATTATAATAAATTTATGAACACTTTAAAATTATCATGATGTATTTAAAATATTATATAACATATTCATAACATCCACAATTACAAAACTCATATGGTCTAATTGTAAAATATTGGTCTTTTAAACTAATCTCATGACCTTATATATCACATACCAAACTGAACCAGACAAACCATTTTGGCCTCAACATTTTCATCTCTTTTCCTCACCACAAATATTATTAAAATAATTAAAATGACATATAAGTACTTGAAAAAATATCCATGAAATGTTTTCATCATTTTACCATGAAAACACAATTAAATTTGTCTTCTCATCTATGACTGGGTTTTATACTATTTACTTTATTATGCCTATTAGTGACAAGCCTACTTGGATCACCAAAAATGAACACCTAAATCCTAGAACCTATCCATAAAAATCCATAGAAATGAAATATGTTTATCTAACATCTACTTTCATCATTTTATCTTTTTTAACCAGGTCAAATTTTGACTTCAACAAATTTTTCATAAATAAGCCCTTTCTTGTATGATTTTCTCACTCACCTAAAAATTCAATACCACCTAGAGGTGCATGATAGATTCCACTATAATATCCCATAGTTTTATTAATAATTTCAATCCACTTTAACCTTATTTGAACAAGATATTTAACATTGGATCCTTATTAGGGTTTTAGAGAGGTTTAACATAGGTTTTGGTGTTAATGATTATTCATAAAGGACTACACATTAAATCCAAAACCAATTATTTTATATATTATATAGGAACATTCCTCATCTCTTCTGAATAGATTATTTTCCCATGTAGAGATTACACATGCCAATGAACACCTGAAAGTCCTTCTTGGGTTTGCATACCTTCATTATGTGCACTTGAGAGACCTCAAAAGCATTTTCCATGCATTTTATAACAAACCACAACTTCATAATTAATGATTCATCCTAATTTTTCTTTTAGTTACCTCTATACATGATTTCTTTCACACATTCACCTTGAAATCTGATCTTCATGCCTAATTAGGCTAAACAGGGCTAAAGAATGGCTTAGGTACAGACCATGAGTGAAGGACCTACCTTTAAAAACTCACTTTGAAACACTTATGTGTGCATCAACACCTTATTCTCATTCTCAAACAACTCTCAAAAGTGTATGTTCATTCCCCTTATCATGCCACTAGCTCATACCTTCACCGTGATATGACTAGGCTCAAGCTTCCTATGTAGTTGACACCTTAACCAGTTTCTTCAATGTAATGACCTCAATAAAACATAAAAAATGTATAAATAATACATAACAACAAACTCATATCACTACATCATTCTCTTTTTTATGACAACAAACTTCCAAAGCCTCAATGATAATGTTATCTCAATGCTCATTGTCACATCACATACATTTGTTCATTCATTTCACTATACTTCCTTTGTAAACATTAGTTGTCTTCAAACACTATTCCATGACCTATACCTTCCATGATCACAAAATTCATGGAAAATATCATCCATGAAACACTTTATCTTTAATGAATGACCTTACTCATGATAACTCTTATGACCACACTCTTCTCTTCTTATGATGACACTCTTATTTCTCATAGTAACACTTATTTTTATCATGGAAACACTCTTATGTACCTTGGAAAATCACATAATTCCATATATACTTAGTTACCTTTGACATCAACCATCACAAGATGCTTGTTGATATCACACATAGTCAATTTTGACATGATACACATTTGACATAAACCTTGACTTTAATGGCCTATACTTTCATGCAAATGTAATACAATATGTTACTTACATCCAAATTATCTCTTTCATTCAGATTATATCTTTCCTTCAAATTCTCTCATGACAAAATCCTTCAATGATAACACTTTCATTATGCTACTATAATCCTCAAGCACTTGACCAAACATACCTTTGACACAAATGGCCATTATGTCTTCACATGATGCACCATTTTGACATCAATGATAACAACTTGCCAATATAGGTATTATAAACATTAATTTTTATTTATTTTGATTATAGAAATAAACATATCCCTAATTTTATGGAGTAAATTATTTTCAAACCATCAACAAGCTATCACAGTCACCACAAGATGTCAACATAGATGCTAATGGTTAGCTCTAATTACTACAAGTTATCTCACATAAGACACAAGTTAGCTACATAGTAACTATGGGTTGGATAATAGTTGTTACATATTGGTTGAAAATTTATACATGTTTTGGAATAAATGATATGGGATGCATAACAGATGTTATGGGTTGTAAAACAACTATTGCAAGTTTCACAGTAGCTACTATATGTAATAAAATAGTTGCTATAGGGTACACATCGATCACTCAATTTGATTTTTATGCTTCATAGTTGAAGATATAAAAAACCTTGAAATAATTGTATTATACATCATTCACCTTACATTAGTAATACTATAATCATTTAAGCCCTTAAATCATACTATATCATGAAAATATAGCTAGTTTTAACTAAAATAACATGTATATACATTTTTCATATCTTATGCAAATATAAAAACATAATTTATATGTTAAATGATTTTGAATATAAACATATAAAGGAATTTTATAAATTATTATGATGAAATATGAGGTAAAATGTTTGATCTCATCACCTTGGATTGATTTTTAATCCATCCACATTATCTAACAAATAACAGTTGTCCTAAGTCCACCGAATGATTTCAAGGATTTAAAATCATGAACATGTCACGATTAGAAATGGAGTATACTCACAACCAAATTATAATTAAAAAATGGCACTCCATTTGAGGTATAACAGTCAACATGTGCCTTATACCCACTTTTCTTCCAAGTTAGCAAACATGTTCATCATATTCATATGGTCATTGTGCTCCATATGGTATTTATAAAAACACACATCATTACCAAAATTATGCAAAAATACAAATACTTACTCATGACTTAAGTTTAATTTATATGATTTACTACATCCACATGTCTTCATAACATTAATATAGTTTCACATAATGGAAAACATTGAAGGATTATTTATGGATTATTGCATACTCATTGCCCTTCTATCTACTATCAAGAGGCATGATTATAGATGTGTATCCACATTGAACCAAGGTAGGTATATTATCTTATAGAATTTACACTATTTATAAATTATGTAACACCTTAATCTTTTACACTTGGAAAATACAAACATTCATTGCTCGTCTCAATTCTTGAACTTTACCACTACCAAAAGTCTATCATCTAATATATATTGTGCCTATTACTTATGTTTTAGTATTACAAGTGTTATTAAGATGAATTGGACCTTATATCATAATAAATATGTTTTAAACCTAATTATATTATGTCTCTATATTTTCTAGACCTATGCCTATTTTCTAAGTGCCTCAACACTTGTGTCCATGTAAGACACCTACGTTGACATAAGTATCTTATCACAAAATAAGTTTTTACTACTCTAAGGTCACCAAATTTGAAAATGAAATGTATCCCCATGGTCATCCTAAGTGATTTATTGCAATATATTTCTTGCAAGGATCAATATAAATACATGATCAATCTTCATTAATTATTCGCCTAGCAACTTCTTACCTCTCATAAGAAAAAATACCAAATGAATTAAATCAAGAATTATAGTGACCAAAGCTTCCATATTTTCTCATATTTCTATAATAGTAATAGAAAAAACACATATATAGTTTTGAAGTATTGAAAGAACATTCTATGAGTCCAATTTTCCACATTACAAGATAGGTCATTGTTGTACTTGCTTTTAACATTTTACACCTTGTGCAGATACAAACTAACACATTATGAGACAAATACATTAGTGTGAGGCCCTCTTTAAACTAATAAATATATAAGTAGCACCTACTAAAATTTAAGTCTTTTGTTTTTGCTTAACACCATGAGCCCACTAACACATTATTTTTGATATCACTATATATATCATGGACTCTTTCTCTTTTAGAATCATCAAAACCCTATATATATATATATATATATATATATATATATATATATATATATATATATATATATATATTACCATGAGTGAATGTGAAACTAACCCATAAAACTCTATGTAATTTAGTCTAGATCCAATAGGTGTTTCATACTACACACCTACATCCAAGTCAAACACAAGCATCAATACAACTATCCTAGTTCAACACAAATGTCAGAGGTCATACATGTCAAATTGTTAGAATCCAATGACTAATCTATAATATATACTTAATATATTTATAACTTGTTCTATATCAAATCCATATTCCATTTTAATCCAATAACCTACCATTACTTTCTATTTATTGTAATATCAATCATTGGTTGTACTTACTATTTTTAGCATTTTTTAGTAATTAAATTCAAAATATTATTTATCTAAGTTTTCAATTAATTGACCTTATATATAGATATTTTATCACCCTTGTACCCTAGGCTAAATCTATCACATTCAACCCTAGATTCCTTAATAGAGGTTTTAAGATTAAACATTTGGTGAACCCAATTCATGTGAATGTTAATTTTTTAATTTCCTAAGGTTTTTAATCAACCAAGGTTTTTGTTTCTTGTTTTAAAGTTTGATTTTTGTTATTTTTAATTTATGCAAAATGGTTATCAAAATCCCTATTTTTAATGTAATATAAAATAGAGACATTCACACATTTCAATAATAATAAAGGTTAATAGATGTAGTTTTCTATGTTATAAGAAATGGAATCCATACACATGATAAGGTTAAGGTTTCCTCACCTTGAGATGGGGAATCCTTAGAATATACTAACTATAATTCCATTCCAATCAATGTATTGACATATATTAGAGGCATGGATTATGTTTTCAACCTTTGTTTCCTGAAACTAATATTACTACATCTACCAATGTATTACATAATGTTTCAATGCAAATACTAGTTTTTATTCCTATTTATAATCAAACCATGTTTAATTCCTCCTCTTTTTACTATTCATCTTTCTAATCTGAATCACAATGGGTCTATAATCCAAACTCTCTTCCAAGTTATAAAGGACTTGGAGGACAAGGTCATAAACACTGAACAAAATGCTTTAAATTCTCATCATGCTATTGATTCAAAACATGTGTTGCATAATCCTCTTTCACCAAAGATATATTTTCACCATTTAAAACTAATTTTTTCCACCTAAATTTACATTTCATGATAGAAATGGGGATTTTTAACAACAAATTTGATCCTTCTTTATGGTATGCCTTGATTGTGCCTCTAATGATAAAATTTTAACCAAATTAGTTCCAAACACCCTAAATCAATATGTTTTGAGGTAGTCCTATTATTTACCTCTATAATAATTAAAGCCCTTCAAACCTCTTAGAAATCATGTTTTTACTCATTTAAAATTAACATTACTAAAAATGTTTCCTACGCCCAAATTGTAAAACTCCAACAAGGAAATAATTAAAATATTAATGAATATGTCTTGAGATACAAGATAATGTTGGAAAACTAACCAACCCTATGGTAGATAAATATCTTAAAGACATATTGAAGTAAATATTTATTTATCGTTTACTTGATTCTATTATTTGAAAAAAAAGTTTAAATCTTTAGATGACTTATGCCATTTTATTCGGGACCAAGAAATGAAGTTTATTTAATTGAATAAGCTTCATTATGAATCAAACACACTAACTGCATCTACATCCAATACCAAGTTTACTATCAAACTAAGTTACAAGGTATAACCTCCTAAGCCTTAAAAGGAAACAACCACCATATTTAATGTAGTGCCATAGTAACCTAATCCACTCATCTTATCTAACACACTATAGATAAATTTTACATGGTTATGAATCTCTCACTTCATTAATCCTATGAATTTTAGAGTGTCATATTATATCTCTCCCTCCTCATATAAATATTGAGAAGAGAATACCTCTACCCAAAGCGTATGATAAAAATCCTTATTATGACTATCACCAAGGCCTTGGGTATTCAATGAAAAGATGTTTTGAATCAAAGCATAAGATCCAAGCCTTCATCGATGAAAAAAATATTAAATTTGATGATCGTCAAGATGAATCAATATCATAACCTAGTGATCACCAAAAGCATAAAATATTTAACAATCCTCACTAAGACCATTCTAAGAAGGATCCAAAGGTATAAAAGGAATATAATTTACATCTTCATCCATCACATTATGAACACCCATTGGATGGTATTATTGGTACTTATAAGTAACATGCATCTCATATGTTTCAAAGACCCTGTATTACATTATATGACAATGACACTAGGGATGATGGCTCATGTATTCATTCCTAATTAATTTTATCATATATTGATCACTAGCCTATATGTAGTGTTAAGATTGGTAATGGTGTAGGCGATAAGTTTTACACCAAGACATTACTTATGTAGTTGGGTTATACAAATCATGATTTACATTGCTAAACTAGGTTAGTTATATCATTTGATGATAATTCACAATAGATTCTTTGTGATATTGATTTACCTTTGTAGGTGGGTCCGACACATGTGGTTCCTACCTTCTCAGTTATACCTTCCATGGGTGTCTTTGATATGTTATTATAATAAGATTGGATAAATATAGTTTGATTGGTACCTTATAAATTACATAGGTGTGTTAGATACATTCATGTCAATTAGGTAATTATATTTTCTAGAGATCTATATGAGCATCCTCTAGAAAAAGACAAATTTATACCTAGGTAGCTATTTATCAAAAATAGTAAGGTTAATCATCAATAAAAGTGTAATTAATAGGCAACCCCATGTAATATATGTATAATTTTTGAGATACCATTACATCATAAATGCATAGTGGGTTTAACAGGATCATGATCTACTATAAGAATATTTAGATATCTACAACACCTACACATGTTTTTGTTATTGATATTCCATAGAAACCATACTCTATTTAGTGATGGATTCCATGAACCCATATTCCTAATGTTTCTCCTCAACCATAGATCCCTATTATAACTATGTACAATGTCATATATACTATAATGATAAATATGCCACATATATGTTCAATGGTAGTACCACCAGTTTATTACACTATGTTCATAGTGGGTAAATACATATGAGCATCCATTTGATGAAATCATATGATAGTATTCTTTATGTTGCATATTCTAAAAATACCATAAAAAAATACAAAAATCCAAATTTATTATTATTATTTTACATATTATATGGGATCATTGGCATCTATGTTATTATCTCTATGTTAGTGGATAAATTATCATTTATTTTTATATTCTTATGTGTTTCATACATCTTTTGAGTTTGATGCAAGAGTACACAAGGAAATGATCTATGAAATTTTGGATGTTAGAATATCCCTCACTCATTTCATTTAAACACTAGGGGCATCTACTTATTTGATCATGATATATCTTTTTTATATCTTTCTATGATTATTTTCCATTATCATGTTTAAGCTTATAGTTACACATGCCTTTATACATGCTTATATCTTTTGCACTGCACTTGATATGGTATGTACATAACATTTTTTTCTAAAACATATTATCCATGGGATAGTATGATATGATTATAATATTTTTTATGCTTTCATTTAAAAACTACTTTGAATTTTTTGCCTTATTATTGCCTTGTATGTTTGATCATTTTAATACATTGTTTATGTCTCTTGTGCCTTTATTGGCCTTTTTGACATTTTAATATGTCATTAATTGCTTTATGGAAATTTGAGTAAGTAATGAATATTTTTTTCAAAATTTGACTAATTCATGGCCCTTCAAGTGTGTGGCATTTAAACATGCTTCTTGCTTGTGGGTTCTTTGGACCATTATCTTTTAATTTGTTATTTATTTCTCTTTCATGCATGCTTGATTGATTTTAAAGCTTGTATTGTTACTCTCTAGATGATTTTATGATCTATATCATGCATATTAGGCCCTGATGTGATAACATTTTAGGCACTTCAATGATATATCTACCTAGACATGTGTCTCCTATATGCTACATGATACATTAATAGTTTACATGTTTGTTTTCTCTTTTTAAGGGAAGGTAACTATCATTTTATACTTCCCCTCACCGCAAATTGGGGGGTGTATATTACTATGGCACCATAGAGGCATGGATTCCACATTATTCATAGATTTAAATTGTAGTGGGGGCATGTTTTGAACACATGTTGTCCACATTTATCATAGTTTTAGAAAAACATTAGGGTAATGTTTTGGAAATATGTTCTTGACACTAACACAAATTTTTTATTTTATGTTATAATTGGGGCATGACATGGAAACATGTTCACCATGTTTACAAATTTTAAAAATTATCCAAATTGCATAATTATATGATTCAAGTACACATTTGTGTCAGAATTCTATACATTGATACTATGTTATACCTATTTTATAACATTAGACATACGTAAGGTACATACGATATTCAAAAATCACATAAACTAGAAAATCAAAACAATTTTTAGATTTGAAACACTTATATGGAATTTATCTCAATAGATTTGACTATTATGGACTATTATTGATCCAATTTACTAAAGTTATTGGTTCATTTTTCATATGGTTAAGGTGATTAAATCACATAATATTTAAAAGTTTATAGGTTGGACTTATTTACATCATCCAACCTTACCAGATTTATAGTGTGAGTTGACTTGATTCACTCTTTCTCACTAGGTTATAACTAAGATTTAGGTTTCATGGTTGTGTTCATCTTAGCTACCAGGTGGAAACTCACCTTTTATGAAAGGTTGGGGATATTTTTTGCACTTACATATTTGTATATTAATGCAATTTCTATATTTATATTTTTCCTAATATCATCACTAATAGTTCATAATGATTCTTCTTTTTAAATCAAGCTACCAAAAGGCAAGGTGGTTGTATTGATACACTAGTGTAATCCTAAACCTTGATATTTTAATTTCAATCATTTCAATACTTTCTATTTCAAATTGTATACACTTATTATACACTATAGCATGATCTTGGTTGCAGGTCAGTCAAGAAAAAAATAATTAAGTTGGGCTCATGCAAAGGAAGATTATGTTATACACACCTAACTAAGAATATATTTTCCTTTAAACTAGAAATTAAATGGGGGGAACTGTAGACACTATTTCTAAATTATATATCACCTTAGTCTTATACACTTGGCAAATATGGACCTTGGATGTTCCTTAGCTATAGATCTTTTTTTTTCTAAAATTATCACATCCACTATATTTTGTACCTATTACTTATTTATTAGTCTAACCAAAGTTATTATGATGACTCGTTCTCACTATCATACTCAGAATGATTTAAACTTGCTTATCTTTTATCCCTATAAATTTTGGACATCTACCTATTTTTCAACTGCCTGGACACTTGCATCTTAGTCAGATGCTTATGTTGACATAAGTGTCTTATTCCAATGCAAGTGTTTAGTGCCCTATGGTCATCAAATTCTCAAATGAAACATATCCCTATGGTTAGCCTTAGTTATTTATGGAAAGAAGTGCCGATGAAACCATCCTAAGGAGATGCAAGAGCCTAAGACCACAAAGGTCAAATTTTCAAAATATGATGACTAATCCAGGTGACAAATCTAGCATATTTCCAACCTATTCCACATCAAATCTATGTGAACACTATAATCCATCTAAGAACCATTTTTATGATTTATATTAAGATAATTCTTTCATTGTACTTAGTATTTTAAGACTATTGCAATATTTAAATTTAGAATATTTGTTATTTGAGTTTGCAATTAGTTGTCTTGTTACAAATATATTTTTTCACCTTTATACCCTAGTCTATCTCTATCTCCTTTAACCCTATATTCCTTTAATCCTAGATTTTAAGGTTAATCATATAGAAAATATAATATTTATTTATTAAGTTTAGGTAATTTTGATGTAAGACAAAAAGTAAATGTAAGGTCCATGTACAATGTACCTTCCTAAAGTCCTTTAATTAAACACTCATTGTTTAATTATTTTGGGTAGTGACACCTATCCCTATTACATATACATGATATCATGGACTATGTAGATTGGTAAGATCAAAATATAATGAATAGATTAATTCCTTAATCAATGTAAAAGTGATTATGTCATTTGGAATGATGTTGGACAATCTATTCATGGAGAACAATTAACTTCATTGTGTAAACCAATTTAGATGTAGAGAAGTGATATTAATGAAAAATAAAATCAAAGAAACATAGAATCATCTAAGAGTATTGTTCACCTTCTAGATCACTTAAAAATGAACTTGAAAGTAAGAGTGGATCAAATATAAAATACTAAGTTTCACATAATTTATTACAGAACTGTAGCCCCATTCTACCCAATGAATGTGAATTGTACGCACTAAATGGGATAGATAATTATAATATGAAGGTGACTCCTAAAATGTAACATTATCTAGTTACAAACATAAAGTGACTTCGATATTTCAATATAATTCCCTAAATATTCATAGTGGCATTTAAGATTCACAACACATAAAGACACACGTAAATATCATCATTTCACATAGGTGGCACTATGTGGATCATATTCTACTACAAGTGAGAAATATCCAAATACACATCCAATTGTAAACTAGTTAAACATTCTTAGTGTCCACTAATGTTTGCATCTATGATCAAGGATCATTCAATACTACATTATATGAAATAAAAACTTATTAATTTATCTTAGGCATAAGTTTTCATTAGCTTAAAAAATACATTCAAGTTTAACTTCAAAAGTTGCATACTCTATTAAGATTTAATAACATTATTAATTATTTGTCATATAAGTTTAAATATTTCAAACTTATTATAGCATCTTAGTAGGTTTGTTATGGGAAATATATTCCCATATTATTTGATGTTATTTATCCATTCTATTTTCTAAGAGGTGGTTGTGCTACCTCCATAACTATATAATAGCCAAATATATTGTATCAAGAATATGAAGAAATAATACTATATTATGTAATTTAGTTTTCTGTGTGGAATTTTTTATTGGGCTCTCCAATTTACCAATAGTGTGGTATCAAAGCAAGGATCTCTGATGGAAGTTTAGCCATGAGAGTCTTTATGATACATACGACTTCATCCATGGATAGTGATTATCATTCATGTTCTTGCATTGTGTAGTCCTGATTCAACATGCATTGAATTGTGGCAAAATAGATCAGTTTCATGTCACTCCATAATGTATCATTTATGTCCACGTGCTAAGACATTCAGCCATTGCGCAGGTTTTTTTCATCTTTGTCATGTACTGATCGTGCCATCTCATTTCGAGCTCAAATTGATTTGTATTCTTATTCCAGGTTATCCTATTCGACTCTACCGCATATCTCTTACATTAGCACGCCAGCACATAATCGCACTATAAAGCTCAACCATCTCCACTCCGATCTGCAGCGTTCGTGGAGACTCATCTTTATCCAACCACCTATCAATCTCATTGATGTCTTCTATTTCATCTCAGCAGCCCGATAGACATGCACCTAGTTTGTTGTTTTTACGTTGATAGACTCTTTGACGTCTCATTCATGTATGTTGCATCCATATTTGGTTCTGAAGAGTTAAAAGGGCATTTAAACAGACCTTTGTGCATTCCTGGCATCATCTTAGAAGACTTTTAAATAGCATACAATTTATCTCCATTTAATTATAGATAATTTCGACATCACTAGTAGCTATTAGCACTGTATTTCTGGTTTCTTTCTATTGTATTATTCACTGCAACTATGGCTTGGGTCTCGGCGACCATTGGGAGCTCGATCCACATGATCTTATGCTTTCCACTATACTTTCTGATGTCTTTTAATAGGATTGGTCTATATTTATTGTGTCATCTCGACGGTTATAACCGTTTAGCTTAATTCGAGTGTGGTTAAAAGTGTGGAAGCTTGACAAGTTGTCATGTTTTTGGCATTTTCGTGCAAACCTGACAGTTCGTCTCTGAGTTTCCAGCATGTCCCGTCCAGTCATTCGATAGTTTACTATTTGCATATTTTTTTTGGTTTAAAGCTTAATAGCTTATCTTGTTAGTTTTTTTTTCTCTCTCATGACGAAGTCCTTTTTTAATATGTAGAGTCATTACAGTTTAGTTTTGTAGAACGTCATTTTATTTTATTTTCGTGTATATTATTGAGTAGGTTTCGTTTTTCCATCTCGTATATATCAGTGTGTCTCATTAAGCCTCATACCCAAGAGTTTATAGTCAATTATTTTTTCTTGGGTCCATTATCAATTTTAAAATATTTTAAAAAAGGTTAAAGACGAAAAATGAGTCAAGAGTCTTTTTTTTGGGTCTAATTATTTTGTCAAAATATTTTTTGTATCATATTCAGTAAAAAAAAAATTGTAAGGATGCAATATCGCTTGTACACACCGATGAGCTTCATCACCATATTCACAAAGTAAGTATAGACAACTAGAGGCTAGAGGATTCATGAAGGCTGGAGGACAATTGGCATCCTCTCATGAGTCACCTATGATAGGGTGGCATCATTATTATGGTGAGATTTTTTAGTGTTTATGTTTTATGTTGTGTATGGTGTGATTTTATTGTGCAATATGGTTTTCAATAAAATATTGAGTATTATTTTTTAGTTTGGTACCTCTTGATGGAGAACATTGTGGGAATCAAAATCCCTAAAGTAGCACTTGGTTCTTGGAAAAGGGTTATTGAAAATCCGAGAAACCACCGAAGTGTATAAAACAGTCGAGACCTCCTACCACCTCAAGGTTCGTAGTCAACCTACAGTAGAAAACCAGATGAGTTCATGGTAATCCAAGAAATCACTAAAGGTGTTAAGCAAAGAGATGTACTCCTATCACATCTAGATTTGTGGTAATCCTACAAGGAAAAACTAAGGTACCACCAAGACTATGAAGCCATAAAGATGGCATGCCACCTCAAAGGTGAGCAGACTACATGTAGAGTGTAAAAACTATTTACCATGTTTAAATTAAGGGGGTGCTAGGAATTATTAATGTTAAAGGGGTTAATGTTAGGATTTAATAATATTATTAATTATTTGTTATATAGATTTAAGTATTTTAAACCTATTATAGCATGTTAGTAGTTTTGTTACGATAAATATATTCCCGTAAGATTTGTTGTTATTTATCCATCCTATTTTATTGGAGGTTGTTGTGTTACCTCCATAGCTATATAATAGCCAAATATATTGTATAAAAAATATGAAGAAATAATATTATACTATGTAATTAAGTTTTCAGTGTGCAATTTTTTATTAAGCTTTCCAATTTATGAACATAATCTAAGCTTAAGACCAAATATTACTTTTCATTAGCATTGTTTAATTTTAAATAGGCCTATTAAAAACTTCCAAAATAAGGGATCATCATGAATTAATTATGTTCATAATTATTATCACACGTACCTCCATTTTTATATAAATTAAGAACAAACAATAATCATAACATCTTCCAACATTATGATTATTAGAATGTTGATTGATAATTTCATTAGCATTCTATATCACACATGTAATCGAAATGAAATAAACATAGTGTGCAAGGTTTATGACTTTACCACTATCAAATACCATATTATTATAACCAATATTTTTTTTAAATAAAAAAGGGGTGAAATTCAAAATGCATGCATATGATTACTGTAATCTACTTGATTGGTTATTTGACTATTCGTAATATGATCATAAAGGATTTTTGGTAATGATATTTGTTTGTATCATGATTCACCTGGCCTCATCATGATGTTTTATCATAGGTATTGAGGAAGCAAATTCATACTTATTACATTGAGTAAGACACAAGGATATGCTCAGGTTAACCAAGCAACAAAATTATACAAAAAATATCCCACTTTGAAACAAAGATTCTCCCTTAGCCCATCATTCATGTGAATTTCAAAATGAAGGCTCTATAATAATCCACCATCAGAGATCCCTCATTTTTATTCTCCACCTCTATTAAATAACTCTCTATTTCTTAATAGAGTTCTTGAAATCATTAGAACCACTTATTTATAATTTGGGAAAATCACAATGGATTGAAGAATGATAATCCCATAGTATTATTAATAATGTTCTTTTATATCCACTTATTTTCTTTGTTCACATTTACTTCTTATAGGTCATAGGGTTCATAGACATTTCTTATCGTACTCTATTTATTTAGTTGAAACTTATACTATGTGATCTAATAGTGGCTACTTTTAGTCTTATTTGAATTTGCTTTCTTACTGCTTGGATGACTATTTCTTTCGTACTTTATATTCATTCAGATTCCTCTAGCTCCTTCCTTGTGACATAGTCTTTTGGTATTAATATAACTTTATTCTAGACATTTTTCCTCTATGATTTCCATTATGTGGCTTGTGGTTCACTCAATGATATTTCAAATTATCATTTAAATGGAGATGTTTATTTTATGTTTAAACCATTTCCTTTCACTTAATATTTTGCCTCTATCATAATTTGTGTGGCCTTCTTCAATTTGTCACATTGATACTTTAGAGATTATAAAGCATTTGGATTTATAAAACTTTATTCCCCATTGTCATTATTTTGCGCTCATGTGTATTACACCCTACACTTAATCTTAATGTAGTTTATTATATTTATACCACCGAGCCTAAGGTACCAAGTTTCTATGTGGCCAATATTCTAAATAAACTAACTACATATAAGGTGACTATAATTATCAAAATTGTTGTCAAGATCCATGCTTACTAGTGGATGTCCACTATTAGAGCTCCCACTTGCTCTATATCAATATAAATAACCACTCAATGAAATTTATATAATCCCTTGACATCTCATCTCATTGTCAATATATAAATAGGATTGGAAACTATTTTAAAACCCCTATTTCTTACACATAGACTAGATTCATTATGGTACCTATTGGTATGGAGAGATATAAACAAATATTAATAATAATCAAATTATTATTTTTAAAATTATAATTATGGATCCCTTTTGACATGATTGAATATAAAATCATTAAATAATAAATGAAATAAAGCGTGATACCAAATATATAAAGAAGCTAAATTAACAAGTCTAATCTAAATTAATAATTAACTATGGGCATAAGCCAAAAGTTATACACCATTATTTTTGTTTTGCAAGTATCTCATGAAAAATTGCCTCCTAATGTAGAGTAACAATTTGTAATGAAATGTTAATAGGGATGCATTAAGTAAAAATTTCATCATAATTCAAATGATTATTTATTTTAATGAATGAAATCACTAGTCTATTGTTTCTTGAGTTTACATGAATATTGTGGGCTTTATTGAGTCTGTATAAGTCACCATCATATTTCTAATTAGCCTTGACTACATGTGAAAATTATATTTTTTTCTATGATGAAAGATTGTTTGATCTCTTAAATGTTTAGGTACATCAAAATGCTTGTCTAATTTGTTTATAATTCTTGTAAATGCTCAAAAAATTGTTGTAGCAATAAATGATATATATTCTTTCAAATTTCTTCGACATTCCTAAGTGTGATAAGATCACATAAATATTTATAGATGTTATAAATTCAAATTAGAACCCATTTGATGTATAAATTGACATTACATAAATGAAAAATCAAAGAAAATGAGAATACATATCCTTGATCACCCCAATAAACTGAGAACAAAATAAATGAGATGAGAAAGAAAAAAAATGAAATGAAAAAAAAAATAAAGAAAGAAAAAGGAAAACAATGAAAAATGATTAAACATGCCTAATTTTAACTAATGGACCAAAAATGATTAAAATTGATCAAACATGCCTAATTTTAATCTCCTCTACGAAAGTTGACATGTCGAGAATATGGTGTGGTGCATAAAAAAATATTTGTACTCTTGTAGATCAAAGATAGTAAAATAAGACAATGTTAATGGGTGCTGCTGGTGTGGTGCATAAAAAAATATTTGTACTCTTGTAGATCAAAAACAGTAAAATAAGACAATGTTAATGGGTGCTGCTCATTGAAACCAAGATCACAAAATTTTCACGTGGTTGAATAGTTGTATTGTACGCGTGAAAAAGAAAACTCGGCATGCCATGGAGTCATGAGAATACCGAGTTTAAAGAGGCACATAAGATAGATGAGCTCCATCTCCATGATTGCAAATAATTGCATTCTCTCCTCGAAATGATGTACATGTGGATCAACGGAGCACAGATCTCTATCACAAGAAACAAAACCTAGCCCCGCATTTTGTGTTTTTTTGGTGCGTTTGATAGCAACATGTTGACACCAACTTTTGCACAAAGCAACAAACTTAAAAGAACTAGCATGCCACTGGAGTCACGAGAATACCCAGTTTAGCGAGACAAATAAGATAGTCGAGCTGCATCTCCATGGTTAAAAATAATTGCATTCTCTCGTCCAGATGATGTGCATGTGAATCGACGCAGCACAGATCTCACAACAGCCGATTCTCCATCACAAGAAACAAAACCCTAGCCCCACATTTTGTGTATTTTTGGAGCGTATGCTAATAACATTTTGCCAAACGTTTTGCAGAAAACATCTAAGGTAGGACCTACCTTTTATCTCAAACTTTTTGCCTATCGAAAGGAGATTTTGTTCTGCCAGTACTTGTGTTTGTCTGACGATGCAATCAAAGATTAATGCGCTGCTCTCCTGATCTTTGTGGTAGGTGTTAATGCGGAGCTAAAATTATGACGGTGATTCCAACGTGGTAGACGTTACGTCATCTTTCTGTTATCATATTCCAACTCTAATTGCGTTCATTTTCATTGTTTATTTTTATGCATTCGATTTTGATTGATTTGGCATTCGAGAAAACTTGGCAAGTAGGCTGCAACGAGTCATCTTCTCACTGAACACGAATCAGGATTTAAAATCACAATATTCGTCTTTCAGGTATAATATTCGTGGTAAACACGTATTAGAATTTAAAATGAGTTCAATGGTAACTTCATAGTGTATCTCGATATCCCAATGTTGGCAGGTTGATCGAAGCATACATGCCCCGATGAATCCGCATGTTTGGGTTTCTAATTTATTAGAATGGATAAACTATTGCAAACTCAATGGTATTACTATTATCGGCGACAACGTTATAGACGGACAAGGAACAACTTGGTGGAAACTTCCCAAATATGACGATGAGGTAAATGATAATCTAGATTTGGATTCAAACTCTACTATTCAAACTACCTTACATTTGCGGATTAACCTACAACAAATATACTTGAACAGCCACATATGCATTTATTTGATGTATTGTTTCTAACTAAGAATAGAAAGCCCTAAGTTGCTAACAGAAAAATTCCTAATTATTTGACTACATTTATGCACTTTTAAGATTCCCACTTAGCCAAATAATTCTCAATCAAACCCCAGTACACTAAATCTTGCTTTGAAAAACTAACTTGATTCTTGGTAATGCCTTTGTCAATTCATCTGCAGCCATCATTTCAGTTGCACAATACTTCATTTGTACATTGTTCTTCTCAATTTGTTCATGGATGAAATGGTATTTTATTCTTATATTTTTAATCCTTTCGTGATACTTTGAATGATTTTTCATGGTTAAGCAACTTTGGCTATCACACTTTAATATTGTTGATTGAATTTGAGTAACCTCAATGTCTTGCAATAATCTTCTCAACCATGTCAATTCTTAGGTGGTTTTACATGATGTTATATATGTTACTTTTACATCGGAAAGAGAAATGGTTGGTTGTTTCTTGCTTACCCATAAGACTACACCTCCACTAAGGATAAAACTAAACCCTGAGATTGATCTCTTGCTATCAATGCCCCATGCCCAATCTACATCAGAATAACATGTAAGCTTTAAACATATTTCTAAACTCCCACTGAATTTCTTTTCATGCTTAATTGTTCCTTGATGATATCTTGAAATTATTTTGATAACAACCCAATGTTATGGTTCAAGTTTTTTGAAAAGATTGGTCACAATGCTTACAATGTATGCAATATCAGGTCTGCTAGAAACCATTGCATACAATAGGTTCCAAGCATCATTTTGTTATGGAACGATACACACATTCTACTTCTTTTGTTTGGGAACACGTTTATAGAGAAAGTATCTTATGTATTTCCATTGAAGTACTTATTGGTTTGTTATTTTCCATCTTAAATTTATTGAGAATGTTTATAATCTAACTCTCTCGATTAAGATGGATTTGCCTCTTCTCCCTACTTCATAAAATTTGAATGCCCAAATAATAATGAACCTCACTGTAATTGGTCATCTAAATTTTTAAAATGAATTAGGACTTAATTAAGTCTAACATCTTAAGATCATAACTCATAATGATGGTGTCATTAACATATAAGGCTGAAATGGTCATCGACTCACTAATATGCTTGGTTTAGTCATTGAAATATGTGTTTCAACTCATTTATCCTTCATTTTTAATAAACCCATCAATATACTCACACCATACTCTTGAGGACTATATGAGTGCATATAATATCTTATGTAGCTTGCATATGATCTCCTCCTTTTACTTATTTTATGTAGGCTTCTTATTATTATAAATAAACATATTCCTTTAAAACCTCATTTAATAATGTTGTTTTTATCTCTACTTGGTGTGAATGAAGATCTAACATTGTTGTAACTACTAATATAACTCTTATGGATGTTACCTTAACTACATATAAGAAGGTGTCATGGTAATCCAAACATGTGATTTGGAAGTAGCCTTTTTACCACCAAATGAGCCTTATAGAAGTCTATCAAACCATCTGACTTATTTTTTTATTTGAATAACCATTTACACCCCATCACTCTTCTTCCAAGTGGAAAACTTATGAGTTCCCAAGTTTGATTTTTTATAAACAATTCATATTCAACACCCAAGTCTTCACTCTAATCTGTTGCATAAATAATTTCAAGTCCTTCTTGGACAGTAAGTGTTTTACCAAGTTTTACATGAAGTGCATGTGATTCTAATGTCTTGTTTATCTACAAAATTGTATCTCTCCTTGTATATTTATTATGCATTGTAAGCTATATTGTTGTTATTGTAGTATAATCTTCATGCTCATTTTCTTCTTTAGATGTAAGATCATAAAACCTTATTTATGAATCCTTTAAATTTTCCATCTCTGGTCATTTGTGTAGAACTAAATTTTCATAAAAATAATGTCTCTTATTACTACAATCCTATGTGTTATAGGATCATAAATTTGGTATCCCTTTGAATCTACACTATATCTAACCATTCTATATGTATTGATCTTATCATATAGTTTCCTTCATTCTTCATCTAGTATATGTGCATATGCTAAGAATGCAAAATTTATCAAATGATTGGCATTTTCCTTACTTCCATAGCATGCATCATAAGGTATCTTATTATGTAATATAATACTTAGAAACTTTTTATGTATATATGTAGTAGCATAAACTACTTCAACTCAAAAATAATTAGATAACCCACTACTCTTAAGCATGTATTTGGCACTTTCACCTATAGTCACTTTCCTTCTTTCTATAACACCATTCCTCTATGGTGAATAGGGAGCAGTGTAGTTGACTTTAATCCCTTATTTTTCACATCTAATCCATTTCAAAGGTTCTCCTAACTACTTCTCAACAAGTGTTTTAAAAAACTTAAACATTTATAACTCATACAATTTATTTTTGAGAAAAAACAAAGGTAATTATGGATAAATTGTCAATAAAGGGAATAAAATGTGTTGTCCCTTTTTGTGTCACTATTTGCATTGGATAAAAAATATGAATATATGAGATCCATTTGATCCTTAGCTCTCCTTCTCATTTATTTGAAAAATGTAATGTGTGTTGATTACCCAAAAAATAACTTTCACACACTCTTAACTTAATCAACATATGCAAATTTAAATATTATACAAGCTTCTCTCTTTAATACCTCAAGTTAATGTAAATTTTCATCTCCAAATTTGTTATATTTCAACACCACTTCAGGTATATTACACATTATTTATGTTACATATTTCCATCTCTAACTCCATATTATGTTAGCATAGTTGTTTTAACTATTACATTGTTAGTTGTTAATGTTTTTTTTAGAGTAGCGATTAAAAATTATAGTTACATAGTCACTACAACAAATAAGGGTGTTTTAAGATAATATTAGAGACAATGCATTAACAAATCATCTCAAAATGAAATAAAAAATATCATGCATGGTCTCAAATATTATCTCAAAGTGGGATTCTCAAGTTATTATCTCTAATTATTATCTCAGTAGAGATGATCTAGAATACTATTTATTTTGTCTCTCAACAAACAATATCATTTTTGTCTCTCTAGAGACAATATAAAATGTTATTTCTTGTATCTCAATAAAAGATATCATTTTTGTCTTTCAAGAGACAATATAATTTTAATCTCAACTATTATCTCTCGAGAGACAACATGAATTTAATGAATTAAAAAAATCTAAATTTCTTCTAATACAACCAATTGATAAATATTGTCAATGACACCAAATTAATTTAGGTGGAATCTTGTGCCCACAATATGTGGATCTACATGTATTTTATTATATGAAAATGAAGAAATAAAAAAGGGTGCCTAGATTTTGTTTACCCTTAACATATAATGGTAAAGGGATTAACGTCAATATATTTATACAAAATCCATTCCTAGAACTTTGATTCATCTAGACACTCTTTGATCCTCAAATTTTTTAAATCTTGTTGTACCATCTTTTTGGGTTATCACTACTCTCAAGTGTAATTCAAAAATCTTACTCTTCTTTCTTTGTTGATCCCTATTCCAATTTTTTTCCATCAAATGTGATATCTAACATTTGACACTTTCTAGCTGAACATCCTAAAGTTCCATCATAAAATTATAGAGCAAGTTGTTATTGTTTGCTTGATAGAAGATAACAATATTACAAAATATAGTTCATGAAGCATGTGTGGTTCTATTTCTAATTAATCCAAAGCATTTTATAACCTATAGGAACACATGTACAAAATACTACCTATACCATAATGCACTTATTGTAGGTCATTGAAATTCTCAAAAATCCCTAGCTTGAGTGTTTGCATAATTACATTGTTAGTATAACAATTTGATAAATTGTTATGGTAGATTAGTTATTAGTTTTGTAATCAGTTAACATAACATTATTTGGAGGATAATTTAGGTGGCACTTAGATGCTCTGCCAGTTACATAATAGTTACTAAATTATAGTTATGTTAACTATTTTTCTATTATATTTATTCAACCTCTCTTCAATAATAATTATCAAAGTATTCTGCATAATTTGTCTTTATGTGGTTTTCGAGCCTATAGGTGTAGCATAGATTTTAGAAGTCTTATATGTAGAATCTCTCATTGACACCAAACCTAAAGCATGAATATATAGTTAGACAAAGGGTTGAAGACTGTGTGAAGTTTTTAGTAGAGCTACCAATGCTTGATCGATGGTGATATATAGTCATGGTGTGCAATGGAGAATAAGTGGGTGAATAGACAATGGTTGAAATTTCTCATCAATTGATGGGATTAAGCAAGTCATGTGAAAGAGAGACAACATATATGGGTTGGTGTTGTCACCATGCTCAGGAAGACTTGTAAAGCTACCAAGCCCAAGAAAAATACTGTGAAGAAGGCTCCCATAGCTGCTCCTCTAGATGATGAAAATCCTACATCTACTACTCTCAAGAAGGTGAATCCTGTTACAATCTTAAGATCGAAGAAACATCCTAAAAGGTACACCTTAATATAGAATTTAAAATCTAGCCTTATTATCCTTATAGATCTACATCTTTTTTTTTGAAGATGGAAATTCAAATTCCTATAGAGAAATATCCTAGTTTAAATTTTCATACATGGAAGGTTAAAATACAAATGAAATTGATGCATAATTTTTTATGGGGATTCATAAATGGAGATGAGAAACAACCCACTAATGTAATTAAATCATTAGATTAGAAAATTAGAGATGACAAAATAAAAGCTATTATTAACCTTGCACTTTCTAATTATGAGTTACATCATGTGGATTTATAAAGAGGTAAATACCCAATTTTCACTAAAATTGTAGTTATATAGATTCAAAATGGATGATGGAATTACTATGTCTAGCCATGTAAACAATTTGAGGTAAAAACTAATGTCAAAGATTAGGATGTAAAATATATTATATTGAATAGTTTGCCATCCAAATATAGTAATATTGTATTTACTATTAGCCAAATACCATCACAATCTCTCGATGATATGATTGCAGTACTTTTAGTAGAAGATAAAAGGATACAAGTAGAAGATGAAGATATTTTGGAACTCAAGAATGCACTATATTCTCAAAATTCTCATAAAATGTTCAATAGAGACAAAAGACAAATAAAATGTCAGCACTACAAGAGGAAAGGTCATACACTATGAGACTATTATGTACGAGTAAAAGATGTTCTCAAAGGGAAACTCAAGCACAGTGAAGCCAATATTACTCAAGTAGAACATCCACTAGATACTGATGAAAGTGCAGAGTTAGGTGATGAAGTATATTTCACTTCAACTCTCATGTTGGGAAACATGTAGTAGCACTCAATTGGAGGCTAGAGGATACATGAAGGCTGGAAGACAACTGGCATGCTCTCGTGAGTCACTTATGATGGGGTCACACCATTGATATGGTGAGAAATTTTGGTGCGTTTATTTTATGTTTTGTAGTTTATTTTTCAATAAATTACTGAGCATTATTTTCCAATTTGGTACCTCTTGAAAAAGAATGTTATGGGGATCAAAAGCACTAAATTAGTGCTTGGTTCTTGGAAAAGGGTTTGTGTTAATCTGAGAAACTACTAAAGTGTAGTATAAACCTCTTAAAACCCTCCAGGTTCATGGTCAACCTATAACATAAAACCATATGGGTTTGTGGTAATCCTCATAATCTGAGAAACCATTGAAAATGTTAGTACAGAGAAGTGTTCCTATCACTTATAGCTTTTTGGTAATCTTGCAAGAAAAAACCAAGGTGACACTAAGACCTTGAAGCCATAAAGATGGTGTGCCACCTTAGAAAGTGAGTAGGCTAAATAGAGAGTGTAAATCTATTTACAATGTTTCTAATAAAGGGGGGAACACTATTAGCAAAAATTATGTTTGTAGAAACAATGTAATAAAGGGGAAATGTTGGCATAATTACATTGTTAGCATAAAAATTTGATAATCTTTTATGGTAGATTAGTTATTATATTTTTAATCAGTTAACATAACATTGTTTGGAGGATAGTTTTGGAAATATGTTACAAAATAAATAAAAATTAAAAATTATGGACATGATAAACTAATTTATTATTAGACATAAATACAAAACATAGTCTTACTTTTAATATATAATAAATACCTAATATATGATGATAACTCTAACATTGTGCTATCAATTTTCTCATCTTTGTTTTACATGTCAAAATAAAATGCAATACATAGTATACCCTCAACTCCAAAAAGGGTATCACAATGGCTACATTTGTATTAAAACACTAACAAAATGAAATACATTAAATATTTTGAAAATATAAATATAATATAAGCATACCAAGCTTCATCCAAAAGTGCAATGATTCCTAAAGGTTTCTACAACAGAAAAAAAAAAAACATTATTGGCTGTCAAAATAGTGTTTGTGTTCCTTAAAAAAATCCTCATATATGATATCCATTTTCTTCTAATAAACATAGAATAAAGGTTAAAATAAGATAATAAGGTACATTGGTTGTTATTTTGCACAACATACAAAAAATACAAATGACATTATCTATTAAGGATCCCATTTGGTAGTCAACACTCAAATTCCATTATCTTTATTTATGGAAAACATATATAAAAGTGATACAACTAGGAAAAACATAACTAAACAACACCACAAAAAGAGGAATAATAAAATCCTTCTTGTTGAGATCCAACACATCTTGATTATCCATAAATTTTATGCTACTCCATTTGATTTCTTCTCTGATGTATTCTTCCTGCTCCATCTTAAAAAAGTGTTGCATCACAAGTACCAATTATACCATGATAATTGAAAATTATAATCAAATAATATACTTGTTAGAGAATACAATGTAAGTGTGAACAAAAACTACACTCATAATAAAAGAGTTGAAACTTATAGAGATATTCCTAACTTTATTCAAATGTTATTTCAGCTTTTCATTTGTAAGATTGATACATATTTTATTTAAATTAACACATACACAAAATAACAATATGAAAAATTAAGTGAATGAAACAAAGATCAGGAATGTGGATCTCAAATACAAAAGACAACTTTATTTTTATTTAATTAACACAAAAGTTTCCCCTAATATTCATATACAAATAACAACATCTGGATACTTTTAAAAAAAAATTACTTTCACGTATGGCTATTGTTTATTTGATTACTAGCATACTTGAGAAAATAGTATATTCCCTTGAATTCATCAGTTTCTACTAAATACAAAGAGATTATGGTTCAAAAATTGTAGTTGCATAAAATAGATGGTTAAATAGTTCATAAAAGTCATATAAATTTCTCTAATAGTGATAAGTTACCACAGATCTTATAATAAGGGATTCATGTATCACAATATTTTATCATAATTTTTTGCTAAAACTACTTCAATAAGTTCCATTATGTTTGTCACATACCTTTTGACCTTGAAACATTCAAAACCATAAATATCAAGAACTCCAATCAAATATACTAAATTGGGATCATTCCCAATTGAAATATTGATTTTATCTACCAACTCATGCATAATTACATAAAGGGATGTTAACAAAATAAACCATGATTAAAAAATAAAAAATTACAAGTAATTGAAGTTCAGTCAGTTCAATGCTTGGGGAATAACACTTACCAATCAAATAACTGGGAATGTATCATTTTTGCTTCTAAGTAAAAATAACTATGCCTTCATGGTTGACCTTTTTTTGCCTTGTTAGATACTTAGATTAAGCAATGAACATGGTAAAAAATACCATTCTAGCCTCGTATTTTTGTATAGCATACTTTGCTTGGCACTTCTAGAAGCCATGGTGACTTGGAACTAGGAAAACATGTGGTTTAATGTATCAATTGGAACCATTAACTTAAATTCATCTAGGAAAATATCCCTTCCATGAATGGATCACATAGGTTATATGCTCTCAAACTAGGATCTAAATTTTTAGCCTCTTATACAATACACACAAGCAAAAAATATATTATGTACTATCTAATTTTATCAAATCACATGGGATCTTTATGTGAATAATTTTTTTAATAAATATCACATATTAAATAGGTATAGAAGACATTCTATGTGCACCTAGCAATTTAGTATTTTATCATCTCATAATGTTTGATGATGTGAATCTAGTATGTCCTCTACCTTTGCTACCACATAATTATTTATTGCTTATTATATTATTGTCGATGTATCCAATAGTTTTTTCCCAATGAAATGGTTTAATATGGGATGGTTTATATAGAGGATTGGTCCTTTAGAAATTTTAGATGCTTATATTTCTTCTTCATTTGCAACAGAACACAAGAAGACACATTTAATAGTAGAGGTCCCTTTAATCCCCTATAATTTTAATTCATATTGAACACAATTAATGCAAGATAACCAATAATTTTTATTATTGAACCCCTTCTTCTTACATCTTTTGGATCTCTCTATAGTGCATTATCTACTAATTATCTTAAAGAAACTAAAGCTTGTTCATTTATAAGCATCTAAGAAAATAGACAAAATAGTAAATGTAATATTAAACAAAGTGGCCAAATATATAAACATAGTTATGAAAATATTGAAGAAATTATTTTTCTATTGAGAAAAAAATACCTCTGCATGCTCTTGTGTACATGTTACATTAGATGGAGAATATGTATTAGTATTTTTTTCAGTCACACCATTACCAAAATTATCATCATGTACTTTAGCTAAATATAATCTTCAATACCAATAGTATTGGCTAAAGGTTCTATATGTAGTACACTTGAGGTTTGATTAGGAAGATATTTTTATCCTTGTGTTCTGTGCAGCCTTACTTTTAAGGATAATTTTGGACCAATATTCATACTAGAATTGTTAGAATTATATCAATTTGATCTTCAACCCTTTCTTAGA
>JARHVA010007229.1:300000-347500 GCA_037957365.1 Torreya grandis | reverse complement strand
GTGCATACAATTTATGCATATGTGAAGTAAATTCTAGGTAGAAATCCTAGGGATAAATTTGGAAAATAAATCACAAAACACAATAATAATTAAATATGCCATGCACTATTGTATAGAATGACTAATACTTCATCCTCCTCCATAATAAAATATGAAGAGATGCACTACTCTCCCAAATTGAGGAACTAGTGCATGCACCCTAAAGAGAAAATCCTTGTAGTGATTAGTGATTAGGGATTAGCATATTGAGTAGTATCTAAGAGGGAATTGTAGTTTTTGCTTCTCACTTATTCATTCTACCCACACCCACCCACCCCAAAAAACCCACTAATTTCTCCCATGTTCATGCAAAATAAAATTCAATTAATTTTAATTGAAAAAAATTGAGGGTAAGAAATTAGAGACAAAATTATAATTTAGTTAAAAAATTATAATTTCATCTCTAATTTTTGTCTCAAAAGACCCCTTGTTGTAGTAGTGAGTATTTGGTTAGTTGTTTAGATTCAATTGTTTTAAATGGTCAATTTTGTACTTTATAAATATACCTCCTATAAATGAATAAAGGAATCAGGAATTTAATTTCCTTTATCTAATATCAAAGCTTTTCTAAAGCCTGAGATCCCTATGCAACCCAACTTAGGTTAACCGACTAGTTAAGAATCATGCAAGTCACCGATTAGCTAAGAAGATTGGTGAAATGTGTAGAGTGGATAACTTTAATGTTTGTAACCTTTACAACTAAAGGAGATTTTGAAACATTTAGGGAAGTGAAGGCCAGTTTCTAAATTAAAGAAATATATGAAACATATTATCCAAATCATAAGCCACATACCAAGTTAAAACATGGAAGTCTATTGGAATGTTTTGTATGACATATAGGAGATGATTTATGTTTTCTATAATAACTCATAAGGTTTGAACATTGGACCCTACAACTGAATAGCAGTGTTCGAATATACGATCTATAATCTCTCTCCATCTAATAATCTCTCTTCATGTTGACTTAGTTGAAGTAATAATAGGTAGAGTTGGAGGCTCTTGGAGTGTTCTTTAATTGCATATCCAATGATCTGAGGTTCCTCCATCATTTACTCCTCTTAGTGGCTAAGAGAACATCATAACAATTGGTCAACATTGAACTATTTCATCATGGTTTATTAATATCTATTATAAGCCATTACCAATTAATATTCCATATATGCTAGCCTCTTACATAACAAAATATTATATTGAAGGGTGGCCCTCTTGCCTATAAGACAATGAATAAAGAAATATTTATATAAGGTACATTTTTTTATATAGAATTTTGAAGCATAAAATATTGTTTTGATTATAAAATTTTGTATAAATAAAAAAATGTCTGCACACAAATTACACTTATCCAATGTCCAACTTCTCAAAGGGATAAATTTCATTACATGGATTATGAAGATGTGAACAATTATTCAATTTGAATAAGTATGGTTCATCATTAATGGTACGGTGACCCAACCAAAGTTGATGAGCAAATAAAATATGATAAGTCAAATGTAAAAGCCCTAATGTTGATCACACTCAATGTCATCAATGAGTTTCAACCTCATATTCAGGATGCATCAACATAAAAAGAGGCTTGGGATGTTTTGTCCACCATTTACAAGGTGAATAATTAGTCAAAGATCCTCAATCTCCCATCCCAGTTTCATACTCTAAGTATGAAAGATGGTAAAAATGTTGAGGAGTTCTTACATCAGGTAGAAGAAATTTGAGCTAAATTAATTATGATTGGAGAAATTATTGAGGACAATATATTGGTTTTGATTATAGTAAGATCTCTCCCCTCTCAATTTCTCACATTCATCATGACACTAGAGATCATAAACAAATAGAGTCTTTCAAAGAACTAGTTAATTTGCTTTAACAAGAAGAAGACATCCAGTCTATACACAATGAGTTTATGGATAAAGCCCTAATTTATAAGAAATATGGTCTAAAGTTCTTGAAGGGACCACAAAATTAATCACAATAATATCATAAATCTGAGAAGGAAAAAATATGGTGTCATATTTGCTACACCAATATGCATCACACTGATTAGTATTAGTAAATTGCCTTGTACATCTAGTACAGAGGATTCCCATTGATAAAAAATGTGTCCTTGGTGATGAAATTAGAAAAACCATGTAGTGGCATAACATCAATAGAATGATGAATTTGGAGAGGAGGTACCCATAAAATTAGATTGTCACATCACATATAAGAACATAGTTATTATTTCCCAAACCTCATCAAAAATGAGAAAATTTTGGTTGATTGACTCTAGCACTAGCAAGTGTATGATAGGATGCAAGAAAATATTTGATTCATTAATGAATCACCCCACTAGAGATAGATTTTTAATTACAGATGATAAATAGTATGTTATATAAGGAATCAAAACTGACACCATTCTACACAGAATGAGAACCTGTACTCTCACAAAGGTACCATATGTCATAGAAAATATCTTGTCTCTATGTCAACTCTTGAATCATAAGGTTTAGGTGGAGTTCATGATCAAGAATGTCACAAAATAATATCTTCTCTCAATGGAAGGTAAGGTCATTGTTAGATCTTTTTTAAAGGATCAATTGCTTACCCTATATGTAGTTTCATCTGATGGTGTTACTCTCTCTACCTCTAAAATAGAATCTACTACACTATGTCATTATCGATATGGTCACCTTTCTACTAGATATTTATACCAACTTAGATATAAGTCCATGATAGATAGAATTCCTCAACTAACCTATTCTTTGCTTATATGCCTAAGATGCCTTGATGACTAAAAACATAGGGTTCTATTTGAGCCGAGTTCCTCATAAGCCAAAGATCATCTCGATGTGGTACATAATGATATGTACAGATGCCTACCTTCTTCTTTCCAAGGATTCATGCACTAAAAATTATTTATTGAGTATTTATCTTGAAAGACATAGGTGTCCTTTCTCAATAAAATGAGTGAAGCCTTTACTCATTTTAAAGTCTTTTACTAGCTTGTTGTTACCTAATGAAGGAGGCGTCTTCGACTCCTTCGCTTAAATTAGGGGGTATTCACATCAAAGGAATTATTGGATTCTTGAAGTAACACAACATTAAATAGTACCTAAATGATTTTTATATACCCCATCAAACTAGAATTCTAGAGTGACCTAATCATTTAGCCATGGAGATGGCTCATTCAATGCTTTTCACTACAAAGTTAGAGGTGCCATTATAGGTAGAAGCAGTTCGGACAGTTATATATCTTCTCAATAGGGAACCTAAAAAGATATTACAAGACAAGACACCATAAGAGGTAACCTTTGATTTATCATCTTATATTATTTGGTTGTACATCTTATATGCATGTCCTAGCAAAAAAAAAGGAAGAATATCAAAACAAAGACACTCCAATCTCTTCCATTAAGGTATAATACTACCTCAAAAGCATATCATCTCATGGATCTTACAACATAGAAGATTTATGAAATCCAAGACATGGTTTGTGATGATTCATCATTTGACTCATTAACACAGAAGGAGTTAGAAAATACCATCTATCATAGATTGTTCCCATAGTTAGATTATGAGAATGAATAATCTTATCACAAATAAAGTGAGATACAAGGAGAATTATTCATTGTTCTTGGAAATATGGAAGATAATTATTCAAAAAATTAGTAGTAGAATTGACATCCAAAATGGGTAGAAAGAACCATCAAGGAATCACACATGAACTCTAATCCATATACTTCATCAGGAGTTTAGACCAGAATATCCTTGAAAAAAGAAGTTAATCTCACACTAATGAGCTTAGTAGTTGATAGCACTGAACAAGAGATAGTTTAAGAGGATTTATGGTTACCTCATTGGAAGAAAGCCATGGGTGCTAAATATGATTCCCTCATCAAAAATGGGATGTGAAAACTTGTCGATTTACCCATAAAAATAAATCCATTGGCTGCAAGTGGATTTTTAAGACAAAAAATAATGCAATTGGATCTATCAAAAAATACAAATCAAAACTTATTGAAAAAAGATATAGTCAGTAGGAAAGAATTGATTATGAGCAAACATTTTCACCCATTTCTAAGATCAAGACCATCAAATTTTTTTATGCACTCATAACATAAATTTGATAAAAGCTCTAATGGATGGACATTAAAAGTACATTCTTGAATGGTGATCTCAAAAAAGAATTTCCCAAACAGAAGGCTTCATTTACAAACATCAACCAAAAAGGTTATGTCATCTAGTTAATTCACTTTCTAGACTTAAGAAAGTACCAAGGGCATGGTAAATTAAGATAGATGATCATATATTATAGCAAGGATTCATCTTTATGCCCTCAGATTGAAATTTATATATCATGAAAGTAGACAGATGTTGTCATTATAAGTTTATATGTGGATGATATTATCATCACATGAAGTTTAGATAATCTCTTTAAAGAAGTAAATAATGATTTGAAAAAATCCTTCAACATGACAAACTTGGGGATACTTCATTATTACTTTGGCTTGGAGATATGGCAAAAGAGGAATCATATTTTTGTCTCATAGATGAAATATGTCAAGACATTACTTGATAAATATAGGATGATAGATTATAAACCAATGTCAACTCTAATGGAGAAAGGTTTGCAACTATCCAAATTTTTGTATTCACCTCAAGTAGTTGAAACTCAATACATGTAGCTTGTTGGGAGTCTCATTTACTTGACATATACTAGACCAAACATATGCTTTATTGTCATCTATATTTTGAGATTAATATAAGAGCCAAAGAAGTGTCATTAGGTTGTAGTGAAGAAAATTTTGAGATATTTTTGAGGTATAATTTATTATGATCTAGAATACAAGAAGAACTCAAATTTCTTCTTGCAGGGTTACATAGACTCGAACTATGCTGGATCTATTGATGATAGGAAATTAACTTCAGGATATAATTTTCATCTTAGATTGTGACCATTTTTGTGGATTAGTAAGAATCAATCTATAATTACTGTCTCATCCATAGAGTCATAATACCATGTCGTACAAGGATTTATGAAAAAAATAATTTGGTTATGTTGTAATCTGTCTAGCATAGACATTCTTGATTATCATCCACCTAACCTTTTTTGTAGTAATCAGAGTATGTTGAAGCTTGTTAAGAATATTGTATTTCATGAAAGAACTAAACACATTGAGCTTCAATTCCATTACATTTGAGAATAATTATTGAACCACCACATTCAACTCAAATACTACCCAATGGATTCACAGACAACATATATACTCATCAAGTGACTCGGCAAGGTCAATTTTGATCTATTTTGGGGGTATATTTATAGAAACAATGTAATAAAGGGGGAATGTTAGCATAGTTATTTTAACTAATACATCATTAGCTATCAAATTTTTGTTTAGAGTAATGGTTGAACATTATAGTTATGAAATGGTTGGTCAGTTGGTAAGATTTAGTTGTTATAATTGGTAAATTTTATATTTTATAAATACATCTAATGTCAATAAATAAAGGAACCAAACATTTATTGCCTTTATATTGAATAGTCACTCCCTTGGGGTCCTTTAGGACACTCATCTTGGTGTCAAACTCGACAAATATTCCAGCATCAGTGATCTTACTCATTATCAAAATACATTTTATTAGATTAGGGACATACCAAAAATCTAGGATTTACTTATGTGCACCATACAACATTTTTAATGATATATTTATAAATCTGATCACCTCAGACTTGTTGTCATCTCCAAAGTTGATATTTTTCCATTTGGGTACTTATTTATGAGATGTAAACCAATGTCTCTCGAGTGTCATATGGTGAGTTGATCCTAAATCTAAATAATAGCACTTTAGAACATTAGATTTTTGGTGTCTATACATAGGCCATGAGACAAATATAAGTAGATCCATAGCATCAAATGACTGATGTAAACACATATGGAATATGTAGGTTAGAACCATCAATCAACTTTGAAATGATTAAAAGGCCTCCCTTTTTCAATCATAGGTCTACATTTCTTTCCACCATAGAGAGAAGTGATAAAATAGAAGAATTAAAGGATCAATACATCTAAATGTAGATGTCTTTATAAGTTACATACACTCTACAATTCTATAATGTAGATTGATCTCTATTACTATACACCACTAGAGACCAAACAACTTACCCAAAAAGTAAGATATCTAACCCACCTCAAAATTTCAAAACACTAACGTAATATATCTCAAAAAAATAGGAGATTAAATGTTCGTACAAATATTTGATGACTTAATACATTAAAATCAAGATTTTAAGTAAATTAATAGCAATTAAAAACCATATAGCATATGTTAGTTTGGTTCTCAGATACCAAATCATAGCACAGATGCTAAGATTTCTAGATCAAGTAAGTGCATTAGTTTGTGATAGGCACAACACAAACTATTACTGAACTTGATAGCTATGATAAAAATTAAATCACATAGATGAGAATACTTCAACAAATAAAATAAGAGAAAATTTTGAATCTTCCATTACTAAAGATAAAAAAAGTGAGGTGTGCATAAAAGTTAATGCATGTGTAACTCATTCCTAAAAAGCTCCATGAAATGTGGTCAAAGAGGCATGAATAGAAGAGTAACTCCCATACCTAGAATAACTAGTCAATGGAGTTACTTCCTATTGCTTTGATCAAACTATAACTCCAAGTACACCTAAGTAAGTTTGTCCATGAAATTAGGAAGTCTCCAAGAGATGGAAAGTCCCATAATAAATAAATTTTGGAAAATAATAAACCCCTACTCTAACACAATATAAATACTATATGATATTGAAATTATAAATCTTAAATAACATAATATGAAAACTAGTTTGTTCTATTTTTACAACAACATTGGAGGTAAGTGCAATAGAGGAAGAATAATGAGGAGGTGTTCTAAACATTTGTTTTTATTTATCATTATCATAATAACCAATATATCCTTCATTTTATGGAGAAATTTAAATTCAAATCATCAAAAAGCTATCACAATCACCATATGATGTCAATAGTAGATCTTATTTTTTAGCTCTTGTTACTATAGGTTAGCTCCCAATTGTAACAAGTTAGCTACCCAATTATTATGGGTTCGAGGATAGTTCCTTGTGTTATTTAGAATTTTATGTGTTTCATAATAGATGATATGGGATGTAAAATGGATGTTATAGGTTATAGGACAACTTCTACAAGTTGTACATTTATTGTTACAAGTTAAAAAATAGTTACTATAGGGTACACATAAGTAACTCAAATGAATTTTTATCATTCATAGATTCAACTATAAAATACTTTGTAATAAGTGTATAATAAATCCTTCACATTTCATTAATAACATTATAATCATTCAAACCATTAAATCATATTATATTATGTAAATATGACTGTTTTTAAATAAAACAACGTGTATATACATTTTTCATATAGTATGTGCATACAACAACATAGTGTATAGGCCATATGAGTGTGAATATAAACATATAGAGTAATTTCAAAAATCATTAAGAAGAAATATGAGGGAAAAAATTTAACCTCATTACCTTAGATTAATTTTCAATCCATCCATAATATCCAACAAATCGGGCTTGCCCTAAGTCCATTGTAATAACCCCATTGGGGTCAACTAGAAATAAGTATTTTTCTTTAATTAAAAAAATAAAAAATAGATTAGACAAAAAGAATCTAAGGAAACCATTTTAAATACTCAAAGTGTGATAATAGCAACCAATCATAATACATCACATATCATTGATTTCTAATATCATGAGAGCATATCATAATGTAGGTATCAAAAGTAACTATATTAACTCAACCACCACTTATACAAGTATACAACCACCAATATTATATACAATAAGTAATTAAAACTCTCATGACAATATTCAATAATAAGTAGAGTGAAATTCAATGTACATATAAGATACATGGTGCCGCTAGATCATAGTTCCAAAACTCAAGTATTTATGGTAATCTCAAGTGTAATCTCGATAAATAGTATTGTTATGGGGAGGAAGAGCATCATCTAAGTGATTTTACACACCAACCATGGACCAAATATCCCCCATATTAATCCCATAAATAAATGTCCCTCCCTTCATGAATGAGTAGATAGTGATGACACAAGAATCTAAAGAGACAAACAAGTACCCATGTGTTGTATGATTTCTAAACTAAACATGTAGTGTATCATAAAAAACTATTCTATTGCAACATATTTCACTAACAAGTAAATCATACTCATGACATGATAACATCTCACTAAACATATTTTTTTGCAATGTTTTATGAATAATAATTAATAACGATCTATAGATCAATCAAATTCATAAACACCACTTGATCAAACTGCCCTCATTTATCATTATGATACTAGTAAGATAGTGAAGTGCATCTCACTCCTTCCTCTGTATTAGTAATGTATATTGGTCAAATAAATTTTAACCATGAGATTCATTTAGTTTACATCTTATTAGAAAACACATCATTTAACATGTTAAACATAGGAGTAACCAAAGGATACTTTTATTCCATCAAATGTATGAATGAATATTACATTATTTTCTATCACATACTAGAATTAATAAATATAGTTTATACCAACTAGGTAAATACACATTTAACTATAGATTTTTACTACCATAATTAGTTTTCAAATATACTATTCTCTATGATAACCCATATTGCCATAGTTTAGTATTCTAAGACATAACTACTAGTTTTCCACAAATAGTCTTATAAAGTAGTCATGAATACATAAAAATATAATGTTATTTTAAATCAACTAGACACAAAAAGTGAGTCATAGTTCCCACAGAACACAATAATATACTAACTTAGCATATTCTACACTCTCAAGGTTATCTACATGCATACACAATGTTCTACCAACTGTCAAAAAACACGTTATTCATAGTAATAACCAATATGCCTACATTAAATAAATCAATTATAGGTGTGAGTCTATACATAAAAATTACAATATGTACTATATGGGCTTAACATATATTTACAATATATTAATTTATGATATCTTATACTATCATAGTTCACAACTACATAAATACACATAACTAAAATTATGATTTCAAGAATCCCATGACCCACATACATAATAAAAATCAATCAAGTATGAGATTATATCACCTAGGTATACCTTAAGTTTAAACTGCATACTAGAATTCAAAGCAACATAAGTTATAATCATGCATCATGATGCACCATTATATACTACATATAACCAAGAATTTATACATATTAACCCTCTCATAACTTGTACTTCACACAAGCATTAAATATGGTTATAGTTTACATATTAACCATCTCATAACTAATAGTCAATCAATAATTTGTAGAAAAATAGAGAACTCATAACCCATTATAACATTTATTTAAACATCTCATTCCATTTTTAAGGAGACTATTTTAATATGGTTATAGTTTATCTCCTTCGAACACCTGATGATTAGATAAAATAATAATTCTAGCTATGAGCTTAGGCTTGTGACCTAACACATCTATTTACATTAAGTAATTATGTTAAATGTTTAAGCCCATGTGTAAATATAACAAAACAAACTCAACACACATGAAACATAATGTAACATAAAATAATACTTGTTATATATTTTAGGGGTTTTAAATGCACACATTCATTAACTTAATTATATGTTGTTATTTTAATACAGTTAATACTCCACTCGAGGATTATAACTATAATAATACATCTGTATGTTCCTAAATATGCTATTAGGCATGTTTACACTAATTTTATGAAAATAATTTCATTAATGAACCATAAATACACAACTTGATATGATGTTATATTCCATGCAATAGGTTCCATACTACAAGATACATATAACAAGAGGTCTTTAGTATGCCACAAGGTTTATCCCATGATATAGGAATTCCATGTTTACTTATTAAATTATTTTTTTTTTTTTAATAATCTTATCATAAAGCATATAATGTTTCCAAAATACATATGGTGACATAATATGTTTCCTAATATGAAGCTTCCAAAAGACTCCAGTTTACATAGCCTTATTTTCAATATGAAACCATGCTTATTAAAACTTCATTTGAGTTTTGATTCAGTAGGGAATGATTTTATAATCTCTACTTTATAACTTTATCTCTTTTCTTTAGAAAACACATGGCCCTTACAAAGGCATGCTTTTGATTCATTTCATAATATTTCATTTGGCTATGTTCATACTTACTACCTTATTAAAATATGGGACAAATAGGAAAATATTATGTATGGAGACCCATTCTCTCTTATTAGGAATTCTTTAGTGTATATATTTCAAATATATATGCCTAACAATAATATCTAGCTAGTGATGTAACACATATACCACATACACATATTTTTCAATTGTATAAATATTTTGGATAATAAAAGCTTGTCCATCGTACAATATATATTATAAAATTAAAAAAGGACAACGATGGCTAAGTATTTATAGTTTGAGACTTAATTATAAAACCACTTCATCAAGCCATTGCATTGAGCTCAGTTAAGATGTATACAATTACTTACTCAATCATAGTGACTTCCTCATAGTGCGGGTTCCAACTATAAATACATAATGATAAACTTGGGAATAGTTATTGTATACATGACTAGATATCAATTTCACTCCCTAGATGAATTTAATACATGTTTATTAGATAAACCATGGTTCATGTGAATCATGACTTAGGGTATATCGAGGATATAAAATTCAGAGATCCAAACTCAGTGATATTACCATCCATCCTTAGGAAAATCAATAGCTATATAATATTGTTCAAGAAGATATTTATTATTAGGGTGATTCTAATATAGTTAATATAACTACGACAATGCTAATATAGTCAATATATCCATGGTGACCAATTAATAGCCAAATCTAATATAATATAGTTAGGCTCTAATATTTAGTGACTTAATAAAACAACACACAAGCAAGAATTAATTAGTAAGGTGATGCCATATGACATGGTAATGACTCTAATTTGGTTGGGATTGATAAGTTCATTGCTTCATTCATTTTATACAAGCTAGAAAATAAGAAGCTAGATGCCTTAATGTGATTTTCAATGATGCCATTGATAGTTCAATAATATTATATAAAATTATATAGGCTAAAAATACAATAAATCTTCAATGATCCAAACCAGCATTTTAATAATATAGTCTCACATCTATTATTTTATTATATACACCATGGTATCAAAAAGTTGTATAATTTAAATAAACCCTGTTACATAATTTCAAAATGTTGTACCTATTATACTCTAAATTAGCTATATACTCTAAATAAATCACTTTATTTTAATATTAGACAGGTTATATCAATTACATCTTAAAGTATTTAATTACTAATCTAAATTATTTTATTTATATAGTTCAGTTACACTCTAAATTGCTTTATTATATGGATAATTGTAGCATGTATGGAGTATTTCATATATTATCATATACCACAGTGGGATAATTATTCACTTTGCCCAATTAATAATTATGTATTTTTAATATCTTTTATTCAATGACTATCATATAACAGGGATTCACTCTTTTAAATGGCTAAATATGCCATTATAATTTAAAAATTTATTCTCAAATATTTACATATCAAATACAGTAATGCTAATTCCATAACATAGAGATAACATTTATAATTTAATGACAAGAACTACCTTGGAAGATGATTTCTAGCTACCTTTGCAATTTCACCTTGTGCTACACCCTTTTCCATCTTCTCCAACTCACCTTTTTCTTCACTAGAAAAATCCAAGGATAATTTTTCTTTCAAACTCTTATTCTCTCCTCATTTTATAAATATCTTCCTTAATAAAATAGACATATCCCTTTCAAATCTTTATATATTTTATTTTCTCTTTTTTGTTAGTAACTACTCAAATACTCAAACTAGTTTATTGCAATATTTACCTAAACTGGCAATTTATAAGATGTGTCTATCTTTTCTTATTTTCTTTTTTTTCCTTTATAATATGTGTCAAATACTCAAAATAATTTATTGCAATATTTTCCTAAACTATCAAACCATAGAAATAACCACTCTAAAGAAAGTAATAAACATAGAATAAGTAAATTATTTTTAATGCATTTCTAATATTTAAAAACCATTTTGGTATGTTCAAGTTCTTTTCCCAAATCTATGCTGAATTTTAATGTATTTATCTATATCACCCTCTCTGATGATGCTCTCCCTCCATCACGCTCTAAGGGATGAGTTCTCATGTGTCAACCTCACAACACTAGGTAGTTAGATCATATCAACATGATAAACCCATATAACATAAAATATAACTAAAAAAATACATTAATATGCTCAAAATGTAAATACATACATTAACAAACTCTTAGTAAAGTAAACATGTACCATTATGTATTCAAGTAATATTCTATTATCCCATAATAGCATATATCTCAAGCTTAGTCAAAAATATAAACAATATCAAATGTGTCCTTTATATATATATATATATATATATATATATATATATATATATATATATATATATATATATATATATATATATATATATATATATATATATATATATAAAATTGGTCAATTAATTCATTTAGAGAGGAATCAAGATGCAACATATTTTCCCCTAAAGCTAGTTATCATCCTAAATGAATCTTATCAAATAGAAATTATGGTTTTAAAATATTATTTTGTATATAATTAACATAATATAATATATCAAATCCGGTAAATAAATGATAAATTACCTATATAACTCATCAAATTTCTATTAAATTTCACTATTTTTAGAGTATCGATCCCACAAGACCCTACTCTGTGATATATCTCAATTTTGCAAACATAGTTTTCAAGTATTACTCACTATGATTGATTATGTCATGACCACCCCAAGGCCTAGAACCATAAACAATCCTATATACTATAGGATTGACCACTTATGACACCTTGAAGGGTTGCATATATCTTAGTGAAAATTTTACTAACTTTCTAAATATACATGAGGTCATCATAAAATCCAAAAAAAATGGCTAGGGATAGTTTCATAAAACCTTTCATCCCATTTGCACATCTCTCTAAGCTAGAGAGTGTTTTTCTCATTCTAGAGAAAAATATTTTAAGGAGTCTAATAAGAATGATGTATATAAGTTATTATTATGCTATTTAATGTAGTATTTGACAAGTATAACATGTTAACATTGCCATTATTCCATGGAGATCCTGACAAGTATGATGATGAATAGGAACTAAAAATACTACATTTCTAATGTATACAAATTTAAGGAATATTCATTCCACCATATATCTATATGTGGCCATATGATTAAATTTGACATGTCCATCTGCCGAATTCTAAATCCAACAAGTCTATCTATTGAATGTAAACTCAGTAACTAGTGATTCAATGTAATTCTAAGTATGATCCTATCCTATCACTTAGTAATCATGTCCCTAATTCAACACTCTTCCCATAAGTCTTCATGACCTAATGATCTCTAAAATGTGTACAAGGTTTAATGAACTACAAATCTATACTATTAGATCATAGAAAGATATATTATATGCTAAATAAATTTAGATGTAGCAATATATATATACAATAAAAAATCATACAATCATTTCATAATTATATTAAGTTGCCACTAGACAAACATAACTAATATCATATCTCATATATTAAATTATAGTGTTATGTTCATAATTAAAAATAAATAATTTAAAAATTAATATAACATACTAAGGTCAAGGATCACCTCATCCTTACAACCTTATAAGGGAAAAAGTGAGATAATGCCTCTTTGTTTGTTTGTCTATCACATAATAAGTTAAAAGCTTATTTCCACCCCTAGATTGATAAGATGTTTTGCACATCCTATACCCTATTTGATTCTAGTGAAAGGTACTAAAATAACTCTTCAAAACAACATTATTTAATCTAGAAAGAGAATAATATCAATCTAATCAAGGGTGAATAATAGCATAATAATTATAATCAACTTATATTTCTTAATCTAGGATTCAATACATAATTCAAGGTTTTCCACTCCAATTGGTATAAAATCACAAGTTAAATAAATTAATGACCCTAAAGAGTAAAAGTGAAAAGTAGAGAATTATCATTTCAAACATAAAATTCCTACATACCCTCACTTGGTAAAAATAAAACACCTCAACTCAAAGTTTCTATAACACTAACTACTTACCAAATCTATAAGTATAGTATCACAATCTATTTCTACAACTGGGAGAAATAAAATACTAACCATAAAGATGTATCAATTCATCAAATCCCACAACTTCTCTCTAAAAAAGAAGTAAAAAACATTTATCCCATGAACTCCAAAGAATATGGTCAAACAACATTTTAAAAACAAGTCTCAATCATCAATAAAATATGAACCCTCTTGGTAGCTTATAATAATGTAAAAGGAGAATGAGATAATAACAACTCACCTCTAAGATAACTAAGAGAGATGACACTTCTTCCTAACCCACATAACTAAAAAGGATGTCAATCCTTAAACCAACTCCTAAGATAAGAATTATTAAACAAATCATCTAAACTCTAGTACAATAGAATTCCTACCACTATAGGTGGTACTAGATAAAAATGGTCTTACAAGATTATTCCATTTTTAGGGTTAGCTAACATGAGACACAAAAATCAAAGCACATATATTTAAGAGAGAAACATCTTATGTTTATTAAACACTCACAACACAAAACATAAATGGTGAATTTGACTTGATTACCAAGAAGGATGTAGTCATACTCAAGGTGTTCGATCTGTGTGATCAAACTATGATAGAAATCTTTTGTTAATAACTCATGAACTATGCTATATACCTACCCACCCAAATCTTGTATACAACCATCAACATTAGGAAAATTGGTAAACCAACCTATAACAAATCAAAATGGTATGAGTAATCCTAAGGATATATGCTCAATGTTCCCCACACACATTTCATGAATGTCTCATACTTACAATAGTCACCAAGAAATATAAGAGGATTTATCAAGTCTGAAAACTCTAATCATGGCATAACATAGTTTGGTACTGAAGCACTACTAATCCAAAATATGAGTGAAATACTTAATGTCACTAGGTTCACCTAGTGAACTAAAAGACACTAAATTCTAATGTATTTATTTGGTCCTAGAGTTTGACCCATAAATCTGATACCACATCTAACAACTCTTCTAGGGTCAACTAGAAATACATTAATTTTTTTAAATTAATCACATATACCAAAATTGGATTACACCATGAGAATCTATTAAGACCACATGAAATAATAAAATAGTAGTAATAGAAACCAAGCATAATACATCACATATCACTTATCTCTAATATTATGAGATCATATCATAATGTAGGTATATAAAGTAATTATGTTAACTTAATCATAGTTGATACAAGTCTACAACTATCACTAAAATATACAAAAATAAGTAATTAAAACTCTAATGATAATATTCAATAAGAATTAGGGTAAAATTCAATTTATATATAAGACACATGGCTCCCCTAGAGTATAGTTCTCAAAATCAAGTATATGTGACAATCTCAAGTGTCATCTTGATAAATATTACTGATGTGGGAAGGGAGAGCATCATTCCAGAGAATTTCCACACCAACCATGGACCAATGATCCCCCATACTAATCCTATTAGAAAATGGCCCTCCCTTCATGTATGAGTTGATAGTAACCATGTAAGATTATAAAGAGACAATCAAGTACCTATGTGTTATATGATTTCTAAACTAAACATATAATGTATCATAGAAAAACTTTCTATTGCAAGATATCACACTAACATGTAAATCATACTCATGAAATGATAATGTCTCACTAAACATACTTTGGCCCAAATTTTTATGAATAATAAATAATAACCATATATATATATATATATATATATATATATATATATATATATATATATCAATCAAATTCATACACACCACTTGATTGAACTACTTTTATCTATAACTATGATGCTATTAACCTAGTGAAGTCCATCTCACTCTTTAATCTGTATCAATAATATAAATTAGTTAAATATATTCAACCACAAGATTCATCTAATTTACATTCTAATAACAAACACATCATATAACATGTTAAAAATAGGTGTAACTAAATCATACATTTTTTCTATCAAACGTATAAATGAATCTTACATTATTTTCTATCCCATACTAGAAATAATGACTATAGTTTATACCACCCAAGTAAATACATATTTAACTATCTATTTTCACTAACATAATTAATTTCTAAACATACTACTCCCTATGATAACCCATATTACCATAGTCTAGTATTCTAATACATAACTAGTATTTTTCCACAACAATCATATAAATTACTCTTAAATTAATGGAAATATAAGCATCTATTAAATTAAATAAACATAACAAAGTGATTCATAGTTTCCATGAAACACAATAATATACTAAATTAGTATATGATATACTCTTAAGATTGTATGCATACATACACAAAGTTCTACCAACTATCATAAAAGACACTATTCATAGTAATAACCAACATGCCTATATTAAATGAGTCAATTGTAGGTGTGAGTCTAGATATAACAATTACAGTATGTACCATCCAGACTTAACATACATTTATATTGTAGTGCTCTATGATATCCCATACTATCATACTTCATAACTACATAAATACACATAACCAAACTTATGATTTCAATAATTTCATGACCCATATACATAATAACAATCAAGAAAATATAATATTATACCACCTAGGTATACCTTAAGTTTAAATTATATACTAGCATTTAAAGAAACATAACTTATAAGCATGCATCTAATGCATCATTATATGTTAGATATAATCAAGTATTTATATATATTAACCCTCTCATTACTTGTAATACACACAAGTATTCAATATAGAATACATATAGTTATAAAAATCAATCAATAATTTGCATGGGAATAGAGAACTCATAATGTGTTATAACATTCATTTAAACATCTAGTTCCATTTTTAAGGAGACTATTTTAATATGGCTCTAGTTTAAGTCCTTCGGATACTTGTTGATTAGATAAAATCATGTTTATATCTATAAGCTTAGGCTTATGACCTGACATAACTATTTATATTATGTACTTATGTTCCATACTTAATACCATGTGTAGCTATCAAAAAACAAAATATTCTCTATATGTTCTAGGGGTTTTGAATGCATGCATTCATTAATTTATTTATTTTCAATTATTTTAATATAGTTAATACTATACTTGAGGAATATAACCATAAGAATACACCCCTATGTTCCTAAATACACTATTAGGCATGTTTACACTCATTTTCTCAAAAATACTCTATTAATAAACCATGAATGCACAACTTGATATAAGGTTATATTCCATGTAACAGGTTCCATACTACAAGATACATATAACAAGGGGTCTCTAGTATGTCACAAGGCTTATCCCATGATGCAAGAATGCCAGGTTTACATATGGAACTATTATTTCTAGTTAATAAGCTTACCATAAAGCATATATTATTTTTGAAATATATATGGTGACTTAATACATTTCTTAATAAGAAGATTCTAAAATACTCAAGTTTACATAGCCTTATTTTTAACTTGAAACCATGCTTATTAAAACTTCATCAGGTTTTTTAATCAATAGGGAATGGTTATAAATTATCTACTTTATAACTATAACTCTTTTTTTTAGAAAACACATGGCACTTACAAAGGAATACTTCCAATTCATTTCATAATATTTCATGTAGTTATGTTCATAGTTACTACCTTATTAAAATACGAGACAAATAAGAGAATATTATTTATGGACGCCCATTCTCTTTGATTGGAAATTATTTAGTGTATATATTTCAAATATATATATGCAAAAAAATAATATATAGCTAGTGATGTCACACATATACCACATATACATATTTTTCAATTGTATAAATACATTTGCTAATTAAAGCATGTCCATTATACAATATGTATTGTAAAATTAAAAAGGGACAATAATGCCTAATTTTTTATAGGCTGAGATTTAAATTATAAAATGACTTCATCAAGTAATTTCATGAGCTCAACTAAGATGTATATATCTACTTACTCAATCATAGTGACTTCCAGATAGTGTGGGTTGAAACTTTAAATTCATAATAATAAACTCAAGAATAATTGTTGTATAGCTAACTAGATATCAACTGTACTCCCTACATGAATTTAGTACATGTTTATTAACTAAATAGTGGTTCATGAGAATTGGGACTTAGGGTATATTAGGGATTAAAACTCATAGATCCAAAATCATTAATATTACCATACATCCTTATGAATATCCATGGTTATATAATATTGGTCAAGCAAGAATTAATTAGTAAGGTGATGCCAATATAGTCAATATAGCCATAGTGACCAATTAATATCCAAATATAATATAATATAGTTATGCTCTAATATTTAGTGACTTACTAAAATAATATATAAGTATGAATTAATTAGTAGGGTGACTCCATATGACAAGGCAATGACTCTAATCTGGCTGGGATTAATAAGTTTAGTGTTTCATTCATTTTATACATGCTAGAAAATAATAAGTTGGATGCCTTAATGTTATTTTCAGCAATGCCATCAACAGTCAAATAGTATTATACAAAACTACATAGGATGAAAATATAATAATTCTTCAGCAATCTAAGCTAGCATTTTAATATTGTAGTCTCATATTTATTGTTTTATCTTATATACCATGGTATCAAAAAGTTACTATATAATTTAAATAAATCCCTTTATTTAATTTTCAAATGTTGCACCTATTTATAATCTAAATTATTTATATTCTAAATAAGTTGATTTATTTAATATTAGATAGGTTATATAATTGAATCCTCAAATTATTTAATCTCTAATCTAAATCATTTTATTTATACAGTTCAATTACAGTCTAATTTGATGTCTTATATGGATAATTTCTGTCATGTATGGAGTATTTCATATATTAGTATATACCATAATAAGATAATTATTAGATTTACCCAATTAATAATTCTATATTTTTAATATCTCTTATTTAATTACTATCATACAACAATGATTCACACTTTTAAGCAGCGCAATATGCCATTATAATTTACAAATTTATTCCCAGATATTTACACATCAAATCTAGGAATGCCAATTTTTTAATATACAGATAAAAAATTATAATTTAATTACAATACCTACCTTTTAAGATGCTTGATATCTACCTCTACAATTTCACCTTGTGCTACACCCTTTTACAACTTCTCTAACTTGCCTTTTTCTTCACTATAAAACTTTGAGGATAATTTTTTTTCAAAGTCTTATGATCTCCTCATTTTAAAAATATCCTACTTAATAAAATAGGTGTATCCCTTTCTAAGCTTTATATTTATATTTTTATCTTCTTCTTTTTTCTATTTTTTTATTATTTATAATTTGTTTTTATGTTCTAATTCTAGTCTTAATTCCCTTTTTTTTGTTTCCTTATCTTTTCTTATTTATTCCTCTTTTAGGATAATTTATATTTTTTTAATATATTTATCACTAAATGTTAAAATTATATGATTTAATTAAATAACTAAAATTGATAATGTTATGACATTTTCAATGGTAATTCATAATTACAAATAATCCAAAAATTTTATTCTACCTTTGCTAATAATATTCTTACTAGAATTAATGATAAGACATGCCAAATATGTAATGGAATTATTTATGATATTTATCTATACTAGAAAACCATATAAAGTAACACTCCAAATCAATTAATAAATATACCATAGGAAAACTATTTTTAATGCATTTCTACCATGTGCTAACTATTATGGTGTGTGCAAGGTTTTTGATAGATATTTGTTGACCTCCAATGTCTCCATCTACATAACCCTATTTGATGATGCTCTCTTTATGGTATGTATTAATCTATGAATTATCTTGTGTCAACCTTACAACATAAAGGTATTTAGAACATATCAACATGATAAACTCATATAACATAAAATATAACTGAAACAACACATTAATATGTTCAAAATGTAAATGCATACATTAACTGACTCTCAATAAAGTAATCATGTACCATCATATATCTCAATCTTAGTCTAAAATATAACCAATATCAAATGTGTCCACTATATATATCCATAAATAGTCAATTAGTTTTCTTAGTGAGGAATTCATATGCAACATCCTTCCCCCTAAAACTAGTAATTGTCCCAAATGACTCTTATCAAATATAAATTTTGAATTTTAAATAATATTTCTTAAATAAATAACATAATAAAAGGTATCAAGTCATTAAATAAATGAGAAACTATCTATAGAACTGACTGAAGTTCCATCAAGTTACACTATTCTTAGAGTATCGATCCCACAAGACCCTGCTTTGTGACATATCTCAATTTTGTAAACATGGTTTGTGAGCATTAATCACTCTAATTGATTCTATCACGACCACCCCAGGGTCCATAACCATAAATATAAATCTATATATTATAGGACTAACCATTTATGTTACCATGAAGGGTCCCACACATCTCAGCTAAAGTTTCATTGACTTTCCTAAAACACATAAGGTCATCATAAAAGCTAAAACAAATGGCCATAGAGAGTTCCACAAAACCTTTCATCCCCTCTACACATCTCTCTAACCTAGAGAGTAATTTCTTCATTCTAGAGAAATGTATTTTAGGGAGTCTGGTAAGAATGATGTATATAATTTATTATTATCGCTATTCCTTGTAGCTCCTGATAATTATAACATTTAAATACTTCCATTACTTCATAGATTTCTTGACAAGTATGATAATAAATAAGAACTAAAAATACTACATTTCTAATGTCTATAAATTTAAGGATTAATTGTTTCACTGTATACTTGCATCTAGCCATTTGATTAAATTTAACAAGTTCATCTACCAAATTATTAATTTTAACAAGTCTATCTATCAAACCAAAAATCATTAACTACTAATTTAATGTGAGGCTAAGTAGGATCCACTCCTATCACTTAGTACTCACCTTCCTAATTCACCACTCTTCCCTTAGGTATCCATGACCTAATGATCTCCAAAATGTATAAAAGGTTTAATGAACCATAAATCCATACTATTATATCATAGAAAGTAATACTATATGCTAAATAATTTTAGATGTACCAACATATATAGAAAATATATATATACAATCATTTTGTAATTGTATTAAGTTACCACTAGCCAAACTTAACTAGTATCATATTTCATAGGTTAATTTATAGTGTTATGTTAATAGTTACAATCAAATAATGTTAAAATTAACATAACATACTTATGTCAAGGATCACCTCATCCTTACAAGCTTATAAGGGAATAAGTGAGACAATGTTTGTTTACTTGTTTGGTTAGTACATAACAAGTTAAAAGTTTATCTCCACCCCTAGAGTGACAAAATGTTCCACATATCCTATATCATATTTGCTTTTGATGAAAGGTACAAAAATAATTCTTTAAAATGACATGATTTAAGCCAAAAAGATAATAATATCAATCTAATCAAGGGTGAATAATAACATAATAATTATATTCAACTTAAAGTTCTTAATCTAGTATTTAATACATAATTCAAGCTTTGCCACTCTACATTGTCTAAAATCATAGGCCAAATAAATTAGTGAACATAAAGAGTCACTAGAGAAAGGTAGACAATTATATCTCAAACACAAAATTAGTACATACCCTCACTTGGTAAAAATAAAACACCATAACTCAATGTTGCCATAACACTACCTACTTACCAAATCTGTAAGTATAGTATCATAATCCATTTCCTCAACTGGGAGAAATAAAATACTAACCACAAAGATGTTTCAATTCATCAAATCCTCCAAATTATCTCTCAACAAGAAGTAGAAAACATTTATCCCATAAACTCCAAGGAATATGGTCAAACAACATTTTAGAAACAAGTTTCAATAATCAAAAAAATATGAACCCTCTCGGTAGCTTATAATAATGTAAAATGTTAATGAGATAATAAAAATTCACCTTTAAGATAACTAAGAGAGATGCCACTTCTTCCTAACCCACATAACTTAAAAGGGTTCCAATCCTTAAACAAACTCCTAACACATAGGAATTCTCAACCAAAGCATCCACACTCTACCACAAGACAATTCACACCACCCTAGGTGTTACTAACTTAAAATGGTTTTACAAGTTTTTTCCATTTATAGGGTTAGTGAACATGAGACACAAAACCTAAAGCACATATATTTATGTCAGAATCATCTCATGTTTATTAAACACTCACAACACAAAATATAAATGGACAAGGTGACTTGATTACCAATAAGAATGAAACTATACTCGAGGTGTTCTATCTGAGTTATCGAACTATTATAGAAATATTTTATTCATAACTCATGAACTAAACTATATACTCACCTACCCATACCTCGTATACAACCATCACCACTGGGACACTTGATAAACCAACCCATAACAATTCAAAAGATTAAAATTTCTCCTAATGATACAGAATCAATGTTCCCCATATATATTTCACAAAGGTATCATACTTACAATAGTCACCAAGTCATATAAGAGGATCTATCAAGTCTCAAAACTCTAATCATGGTGTAACATAGTTCTACACTAAATAAATACTAATGAAAAATACCAATTTAATACTTCATGTCACTAAGTTCACACTAGTGAATAAAAAGACACAAAATTATAATTGACTCATTAGGTCATAGAGTGTGAGCCATAACTCTACTACCACATGTAACAACTTTGTTGTAGTCAAGGAGAAATACATGATTTTTTTTAATCTAAACACATATACTAAAAATAGATTACACCACAAAAACATACGGAGACCATATAAATTACTTAAAACATGATAATATCAACCAATAATAATATATCACATATCACTAATCTCTAATATCATGAGATCATATCATAATGTAGGTATAAAAAGTAACTATATTAACTCAACCACGGCTAATATAAGTCTACAACCACCACTACAATATACAACAAGTAATTACATCTCTCATGACAATATTCAATAATAAGTATGTTATAATTAAATTTACATATAAGATACATGGCTTTCCTAGAGTATAGTTTCCGAACTCAAGTATCTATGGTAATCTCAAGTGTCACCTCAATAAGTAGTACTATTATGGGGAAGGAGAGCATCATCTGAGTCCTTTTTCACACCATTCATAGACCAATAAGTTCCCACACTAATCTCATTAGTAAATTTCCCTCCCTTCATGGATGAGTAGATAGTGATGACACAAAAATATGGAGAGATAAGCAAATACCCATGTGTTGTATGATTTCTAAACTAAACATGTAGTGTATCATAAAAACTAATTTATTACAAGATTCTAAAATAATATGTAAATCATACTCATTAAATGATGTCTCACTAAACATACTTTGGCCCTAAATTTTATGAATAATAAATAATAATGATTTATATATCAATCAAATTCATACACACCACTTAATCAAACTTCTTTCATCTATCACTGTGATACTAGTAAGCTAGTAAAGCCCATCTCACTCCTTAATCCATATCAATAATGAAGATTGGTTAAATACAATTCAACCATAAGATCAATTTAATTTAAATACTACTATAAAACACATCATATAATATGTTAAACATAAGAGTAAATAAAGCATACAATTTTTTTCATAAAACATATGAATGAATATTACATTATTTTTTATCCCATACTAGAAATAATGACTACAATTTATACCACTTGGGTAAATACATATTTAGCTACATATTTTCACTACCATAATTATTTTTCAAAAATACTTCTACTTATGATAACCCATATTACTATAGTCTAGTATTATAAGACATAGCTACTAGTTTTCTACAAACAATCATATAAAGTAGTCCTAAATACATGGAAACAAAAACTTTTGTTAAGTCAACTAGACATAAAAAACTGATTCCTAGTTCCCATAAAACACTATAATATACTAATGTAGTATACACTACACTCTCAAGGTTATATATATGCATACACAAAGTTCTACCAACTATCACAAAACATGATATTATAGTAATAACCAACATGCCTACACTAAATCAATCAATTTTAGGTGTGAGTTAGACATAACAATTATAGTATGTGTCATCTTGGATTAACATATATTTACATATTATTACTCCATGATATCCTATACTATCATGGTTTTCAACTACATAAATACACATAACCAAACTTATGATTTCAATAATCATATGACCCACATACATAATAGCATTTAATCAAGTGCAATATTATACCACTGAGGTATACCTTAAGTTTAAACTCCATACAAGCATTCAAAGCAATATAAATTATAATCATACATCATGATGTACCATTATATTCTAAATATAACCATGTATTTATACATATTAACCTTATCATGACTTTTACTACATCTAAGTAATTTATAACTAACAATCAATCAATAATTTTTTGATGAATAGATAAATCATAACCCATTATAACATTCATTTAAACATCTCATTCCATTTTTAAGGAGACTATTTTAGTATGGTTATAGTTTAGGTCCTTTAGACACATAATGATTAGATATAATCATGCTTCTAACTATAAGCTTAGGCTTATAACATGACATAACTATTAATATTAACTACTTATGTTACATACTTAAGCCCATGTTTAGATATAAGAAAACAAACTCAACACGCATGAAATATAGGATAAACCAAACTAATGCTTTATATATGTTTTAAGGATTTTTAATGCATGCATTCATTAACTTAATAATTTGTAATTCTTTTAATACAGTTAATACTCCACCCGAGGGCTATAACCACAAGAATACATCCCTATGTTCTTAAATCTGCTATTAAGCATGCTTGCACTCATTTTATCAGAAGCACTCTATTAATAAACCATAAATACATAACTTGATATAAGGTTATATTCCATGCAATAGGTTTTGTACTACAAGATACATATAACAAGGGGTCTCCAATATGCCATGAGGCTTATCCCATGATGCATAAATGTCATGTTTACTCATGGCACTATTATTTCTAGTTAAGAATCTTATCATAAATCATATAATGTCTCTAAAAGATATATGGTGGCATAATACCTTTCCTAATAAGAAGCTTCCAAAAGACACAAGTTTACATAGCCCTTTTTTCAATTTAGAACCATGCTTATTAAAACTTCATCTGATTTTTAATTCAACAAGGAATGGTTATAAACTATCTAGTTTATAGCTTTATCTCTTTTCTTTAGAAAACACATGGTAATTACAAAGGCATGCTTCCAATTCATTTTATAATATTTCATGTAGTTATGTTCATAGTTGGTAGCTTATTAAAATATGGGACAAATAGGAGAATATTATGTATGGTTGCCCATTCTCTTTAATTTGTAATTATTTAGTGTATATATTTAAAATGTATATGCATAAAAATAATATATAACTAGTGACATCACACATATACTACATATACAGTTTTTTCAATTATATAAATATATTTGATAATTAAAGCATATCCATTATATAATATGTATTACAGAATTAAAAAAGGACAATAATACCTTAGTGTTTATAGGGTGAGATTTAAATTATAAAATTAACTCATCAAGCCATGGCATGAGCTAATCTAAGAAGTATACAGCTACTTAATCACAATGACTTCCTCATAGTGTGGGTTGCAACTTTAAATACATTATGATAAACTCAAGAATAGTTGTTGTAAACCTGACTAGCTATTAATTTTACTCCCTAGATGAATTTAATACATGTTTATTATCTAAACCTTGGTTAATGTGAATTGGTACTAAGTGTATAGTGAGGATATAAATTTCATGGATCTAAACTTAGTAATATTACCATCCATCCTCATGAATATCCATGGTTATATAATATTGGTCAAGAAGGAATTAATTAGTAGGGTGACATTGATATAGTCAATATAAATATGGTGATGAAAATATAGTCAATATAGCCATGATGACCAATTAATGTCCAAATCTAATATATTATATTTATTCTCTAATATTCAATTACTTACTAAAACATTACACAAGAAGGAATTAATTAGTAGGTTGATGCTATATGACAAGCCAGTGACTTTGATCTAGCTATTAGTATTAAGTTCAGTGATTCATTCATTTTATATAGCCTAGAAAATAAAAGTTAGACAATTTAATGTGATTTCTAATGATGCCATAGATAGTCCAATAATATTCTACAAAACTATATAGACTGAAAATACAACAATTCTTCAATGATCCAAGCCGACATTTTAATATTGTAGTCTCATATTTATTTTTTTGTCTTATACACCACAGTATCAAAAAGTTGATGTATAATTTAAATAATTATATTTATTTAATCTCAAAATGCTGGACCTATTTATACTCTAAATCAACTATATACTCTAAATAAATCTCTTTATTCAATATTAGATAGGTTATATCAATGATGCCTCAAAGTATTTAATTACTAATCTAAATCATTTTATTTATACAGTTCAGTTACACTCTAAATTATTATCTTATATGGATAATTGATAACATGTATGGAGTATTTCATATATTATCAAATACCATAGTAGGATAATTATTAGATTTACATAATTAATAAGTCTGTATTTTTAATCTCTTATTCAATTACTATCCTATAATAATGATTCACTTTTTTAAGCAGTTCAATATGCCATTATAATTTACAAATTTATTCCCAAATATTTAAACACCAAATCCAAAAATGCTAATTTTATAACATATAGATAAAAATTATAATTTAATTTTAATACCTACCTTGCAATATGCTTTCTAGCTACCTCTATAATTTCACCTTGTGCTATGCCCTTTTCTAGCTTCTCCAACTCACCTTTTTCTTCACTAGAAAACTCTGAGGATAATTTTTCTATCAAACTCTTATGATTTCATCATTTTATGAAACTCCTTAATAAAATAAGTGTATCCCTTTATAAGCTTTAGATTTTTGTTTTTCTCTTTTTTTTATTTTTTACTTTTTTTTGTTATTTTTTAAATTCTTTTTTATTTTCTAATTCTAGAATCTAAATTTACTTTTACTTTATTTTTTTATTTTTTCTAGTTTTTTCCAATTTTAGGATAATTTCTATTATTTTTATATATTTAAAGATAATGTTTAAATTACATGATTTATTTAAATCAACTAACATCCATAATGTTTTGACATTTTAAATGGTAAATCATAATTACTAATAATCTAAATTTTTAAATCTAACTTTGCTAATAATATTCTTGCTAGCATTAGTGATAAGATGTTCCAAATACACAAAGGAGTTCATTACAATATTTACCTATACTGTCAAACCATAAAAAGAAACACTCCAAATCAAGAAATAGACATACTATAAATAAACTATTTTTAATGCATTTCTACCATGTGCTAACTATTATAGTGTGTGCAGGGTTTTCACCAAATCTCTATCAAACTCTAACGTCTACATCTATGTCACCTTCTCCTATGATGATCCCCATAAAAAATGATTTTAAGGATTATTTAACCTGCATCAAACTCAAAACACATAGGTCATTAGATCATATCAACATGATAAACTCATATAACATAAAATATAATTGAAACAACATATTAATATGCTCAAAATGTAAATGCATACATTAACCAATTCTCAATCATATATCTAATCAATATTAGACTATCCCATAATAAAATATATCTCAATATTAGTTATAATTATAACCAAATATCAAATATGTCTGCTATATATATCTATGAATAGTTAAATAGTTTGCTTATCAAGGAATCATGATATAGCATCCATTACATGATTGTGAGGATTTACGATCATGTGTCATTATCAAAGATGGCCTATATTCCCAACCAAATGATAACTAAAAAATGGCCTTCCATTTGAGTTATAAATGACAACCTATGTCATTATACCTACTTGTCTACCAAGTTAGAAAATATGGTCACTGTACATATAGGTTCATTGTATTTCACGTGGTCTTTATAAAAACATGCATCATTACTAAAATTGTGGGAAAATCCAAAAAAATTATCATGAATTATGTGACAATGAAATAATTTATTCCATCCACTTATCTTCATAACATTGGTACAAGGTCACACAATAGACAACACTCAAAGCTTATTTATGTAGTGCATACTCTATGCCATTGTATTTGCTACCAAGAGACATGATAAATTATAGGTTTATAAATTTAACAGAGGTGGGTATATTATATTAAAGTGTAGATAATATTTTTAAATTATATATCACCTTAGTCTTATACACTTTTAAAATATATACCTTTATTATTCTTATCAGCTTTATACCTTTCTCACTACCAAAATTATCACATAAACTATCTCTTGTAACTATTTCTTATCTCTTAGTTTAACCAATGCTATTATGATGAATCAACCCTTCTATCATACTAAAAATGATATAAACTTTCTTATATGTTTTCTTTGTGTGTTCTAGACATATGCCTATTTTTGAGTTACCCAGACACTTGCATCCTAGTCAAACACCTATGTCAATGCATACATCCTATTCAAACACATGTGTCAAGTGCCTTAAGGTTACCAAATTTTAAAATGAAGCGTATCCATATGATTGACATATTTTCTTTATTATAATATATTTTTTTAAAGGATTTTTATGGACACATGATCAATCCTCATTCTTATTTCACCTAACAATTTCCTACCTCTTACAAGGAAAAGTACCAAAATTATTTAATCAAACATTCAAGTAAGCAAAAATTCCTTATTTTATCATATTTTCATATCATTTATAAGGATAACACATGTACAAGTTTAAAGTAATGATGGAGCATTCCATGAGTCCTATTTTCCTAATTACAAGATAGGTCATTATTATACTTGATATCCATATGTTTTAACCTTATAAACACACGAGCCAACATATTAGGGGACAACTAAATCAGTATAACTACCTTTTTAGATTAATGTATATCTAGGTAGCACCCTATGATAGAAGATCTTTAGAGTTAGCTTGACACCATGATCACACCAACCTATTTTTCCCAAGGTCAATATAAAGATGAAGACATATGATTTTGATGATTCAAAAAAGAGAGACAATCTATGAGCTAGATATGAATACCCTAGAATGAAATTGATGCAGAACCAAAAACACTCCAAGTAGTTTCATTTAGATATAATAGGTGTTCTATACTATACATCTACATCTAATTTAGACAAAAGTGTTGATGCAAATATCCAAGGTTGATACAAGTGTTGAGGTCATAGAGGTCAAATTTATATAATCAAATAACTAATCCATAATCCATATCTAGTTTTTTTCCTATTTATTCCACATCAAATCTTTATGCACACTGTAATCCAAGTAAGTATGATTATTTTCAATTTAATATTAAAATATAAATAATTATTTGTACTTACTATTATTATCATATCTCAGTCTTTAAAATTATCTTTTAGTTAGGATTGATTTATAGACATGATGCATTTATGATTTTATACATAAGGTACCACTCAAAGCATATGTAACATAGGTTGTGCCAATATCAATTCAAAGTCACCTATGAAAGGTATAACTTATAAGGTAGTAATCGCATGTGCAGGACCCACCTATAAAGGTAAGTCAATCTCATCAAAAATTTATTCTGATCTCCCATTAAATGATATAACTAATTTAGTTTAAGAATATAAATAATGTTTTCTATAACCTAAATGTGTAAGTAATGTCATGGTGATAAATTTATCTCTTACACCATTATCAATCATTGCACTATGTATAGGTTGGTGTTTAAGATATGATTGAATGAATAAGAAATGAATATTTCAATTTTCATCCCTAGTATTACTATAATTGAAATTAATAGAGGGTATTTGTACCATAGGATATGTATTCCCTATATAAGTATGAATAATTACATATAATGGGTGATCATAATGAGGTGGAGGAGGATGAACACTATATGCCTTTTAGATTGCTAAATTCTTCTTAGAATGGTCTTGTAAAGGATTGTTAAATATTTTCTACTTTTGATGATCTCTAGGTTATGAACATGATTCCTTTATAGGATCAACAAATGTAATATTTTGTTCATCAGTGAGGTCTTAGATCTTATACTTAAACTTAAAACATATGTTTGTAGAATGTCGAGGTCCTTAGTGTTAGTCACAATAAGAATTTGCATCATACCCTTTGGGTAGATTTATACTCATATCAACCTATATAAGAGGAGGGATAGATATAATATGACACTCTACAAGCCATGGAATTAATGAAGAAAGAGACTTAGGTAAGTATGTATTTTTTGTCCTTCGTGTGTTAGGTAAGATGAGTTGATTATATTTATGTGACACTACATTAACTATGTTTTTGGTTTCATTTTTAATATCAAAAGGTTTTACCTTATAAAATGGTATTGTATTTAGATGTAGTCAATGTGTTTGATACATATAAAAGCTTATTAAATGAAATAAGCTTCATTTCACAGTCCTACATAACATAGCATAACTCTTCAAAATATTTCATTTTTTTAAAATAAGAGACTCATGTAAATAAAAAATCAAAATTTGTTTTGATACGTCTTTAAGCTCATTATCTACCACATGATTGGTCATTTTTTCTAGCATTATATTGTATCTCAAGATAAATTCATTGATATGTTCATTTTTTCCTTGTTTGATTTTTGTAATTTCAGCATAGGAAATCTTTTAGATAATGTTAATTGGGAAATGTACAAAAGAAGGATCTAAAAAAGGTTTAAATGCCTTGACTGATTGGAAAGGTAAATCATATAACTACTTCAAAAAATAACACTTAAGGCTCCTTGGAAATAAAATGGTTAAAGGTTTATCGTTGGAGGCATAATCAAGGCATGAAGCAAAGAATGATTAAAAAATTGTTGTTTAGGGTCACCCTTTCCATAATGAAATGTAAATTTAGGTAAAATAAAACATTTTTTTAAGCGTTTCAATGATATCTCAGGTACAAGATTACTATTCAACACATCTTGTAAATCAATAGCATGGGGAGAGTTTATAGCCTTTTATTCAATTTTTGTGACTTTGTCTTCAAATGTATTTATAACTTGAAGGAGATTTTAAACTGTAGACCCATTATGATTCATATTATCAAGATTAGTAGTCACCAAAGGGATATTAAACATTGGTTGAGTAGAAATAGGCATTGAAATTAGTATTTTATTTGAACTATTTGGTAATCCCATAGTAGATGAAATAATATTCATTTAAGGGAATAAAGCTTTAAACGCATAATCCATGGATCTAATATATGTTGGTAGATTCACTGGAATGGAATCAATTATAGTACCTTCTAAGGATTCACCATCAATAGGTGAGGAAGCCTTAGCCCTATCATGTTTACTATTTTGATCTCTTTTAACATACAAATTTGCATCTATTAATCCTTTGTTATTATTTACATGATTGCTCAATGCTCCTGTATCTTCCATTTAAAATTAGGTTCATTGACGAGCATTTTACATTGCTTACAAATGAAAAAAATGAAATTTAAAATAAGAAACTAAAACCCTAGTTGACTAAAACACTAAGAATTAGATAAATTTATATTCACATGAATCAGGGTCACTAAATGTTTAAACATAAAATCTACGTTAAGTAATGTAGGGTTAAAGGGGATAAAAATAGTCTAGGGCACAACAGTGATAAACTATTTATATAGTAGGATAATTAATTGTAAACTCAAATAGAAAATATTCTAAATTTTAAGATGGAGATATGCTAACAATAATAAGTACAACTAATTAATTATATTTTAATATTAAATTGTAAATAATGGTACTTACCTGGATTATAGTGTGTATAAATATTTTATGTGGAATAAGTGGGAAATAAATTATATATGGATTATCTATTAGTCATTATATTCTATAAATTTGACCTTTATGACCTTGAATACTTATATCAACCTTGGATAGTTACATCAACACTTTTATCTAAATTAGATGTACATGTGTAGTATAGAACACCTATTATATCTAGATGCTACTACTTAGATTTTTTTTAGTTCTACATCACCTTTCTTCTAGGGCATTCAAATCTAGCTCTTAGAAAATCATCAAAACCCTAGGTTTTCATATTGATATTGACCTTAGGAAAAATAGGTTAGTGTGCTCATGGTTCTAAGCTAACTCCATAGACCCTCTATCAAAGGGTTCTACCCTAATATCTATTACTCTAAGGAGGTAGTTTTACTGATGTAGTTGTCCCCTAATGTATTGCCTTGTCTATATAAAAGGGTAGAATATGTAGAAATCAAGTATTATAATTAGCTTATCTTAGTCTACTAGTTTGCTAAATTTAGCATAGATTAATTTGATTATCTCCTTGTGACATAAGGTGGAAACTTTGGGTGGAAATTTCCATTTCTTTTAATGCAAAGGCTTAGCATCAGGATAAGTAATAATGTTATGCACCATAATGCTAGGGTTAATATTAGGTATGTCCTCATAGGAGTAAGCAAATATATCATGATATTTATCGAAGAATAAGCTAAAATTATCATGTTCAGTAGGTGAGAGTTTGCAAGAAATTATAATTGGCTGAGGATAGGATGGAGTACCATATTCAATATGAGTGGTTTTTTCAATAAGCATGGCATTGTCATCTTGAAAATGGTATGGTTCATTGGGTAAAGAAGAAAGCATATTAGTTTTTGGATCAATGCTAGTGATGAAGTTGTTCAAAAAAGGAGTTTTGGTTTTAAAATTTCCAAGTTTATGATGTTTCCAAGGAAGTTAAAGTTATTTGGCATGAAGTATTTTAAGAATAACTTCATCACTAGGCAAGGTAGGAAGAGGACCATAATACTGAAGATCTACTTTGAGATCTAGAATTTGATTACCATGGTGATCATACTTAGAATGTATCCAATGAACATCAATTGCCTTTACATCAAGTGTAATCTAAAGAATAGGAGAGGTAGATGGATCATAAGAGATTAGAGTGTTGTTGGGTTTGATGATGGGAAAAGGATTAGAGGTAATGATTGTATCCAAAGGTTGTAAAGGATATTTAAGAATTTATAGATATTTAGAAGGTATAATTTTTCCTACCACCCAAATAGTATTAAGAAGTAGAGAATTGGTAGGAGGCACATCACCTTTGTGATCTAAGTCATGATCCATGGAAATGGTATGAACATCCTAATTAAAATCATGAATTTGAGCTAAGGTTTTATGATAATGCTATATATCCAAGTCTCAATATTGAGCTTGGGCCATTATGTAATTATCATCATATGTTGGAGAAATTTTACATTCTTTAGAGTTAGGGGGAGTTTTAGAAAGTGAAATCCCAATATTACTTAATGTACGTGGAGACATGATAGGAGGATCTTGAAATAATTTAGCCACTCCAAAATCAGTGTAAATGAAGGCATATTGAGGTAAAGAATGATCTTTAGCATTTCGTAGAGGGGGAAAATTAGTGAGCTCGTCAATAAGAGGAATAGTATGATCTCTAGGAAATAAAGGAGGAAGCCATTATGAAATGTATGGAAGTAAGTTGGTAGTATTGCAAGTATGTTGTAAATCATTAGGTTCATCATCATTAGAATCTGGAAGAGTGACTTTTAAATCAAGATTGATGTTGATAAATTTGGGTAAAGGTGAAATATTGTTCATAGTAATGGTAGGAATATGATACTAATATTTGGGATTAAGAAGTTGAATACTCCATGGGTTGGGATTGGATTCATGTTTATATTGTTTCCCATTATGTAATAATTTAATGCATCAGATAACAGAAGAAGCAATAACCCTCATTCGATGAATCTAAGGGTGACCAATGAGTAAATTATAAGATAAAGGTAAGTTAAGGACCATAATCTTATTTCAAATGATCTTAGGTCTGATGGTTAATAGAATCCAAATACAACCAAGTGGTTTGTGATTAGTCATATCAAAACTATGATAGGTAAGATAGGTTTACTTAAGATTATCCTTATTAAAACTAAGTTATTGGATAAGCCACAAAGATGTTACATTAATACCAGAGCCTTCATCAAATATAACTTTATGGATATGGGTATTATTAATGGATATTTTAATAAAAAGTGACAGATCATTAGCACAAAAAAATATTTCATCATTAATCATGTCCTCTTCACTAAATTTAATAGTAGGCTTAGAAGGACACATAGTTTCAATGGTATTGATGTTGGTAGGTTGAGGTTCAAGAGAAGGTGGTTCTTCATCGATAGAGGTTGGAGCCTCAATATATTGGATTTGTTGCATAAGGAACTTGTGATGATAGGGGGAAGTATGATCTAACTCCATAAGTGGAATCTTACAAGGCATAGAGTTAAGTTCTTCAAGAAAGTTCCAATGAGATTTAGAAGAAGAACATGTACAAGTTTTAGGAGGTAAAGTAGGTTTTGAATTTATAGATGTGCTTAGAGTTTTGGAATGAGAAAGTGCTTCCTCATGAGATTCTAAATCTATATTATTAGTTATCATATCTTTGAGAAGTTGTTCTTCTAAAGATGGTTTTTTAGGTTTGATAACAAGATCTGTGTGAGCTACCTTGTGATGATAATTGACCTTAGTAATATTAACATATTTAGAATTGTTATAATATTGGTAATGTTAACATATTGAGGATTTTTGGGTATTTGAGGTAGAATCTTTAGAAACCTATCATTTTTGAGAAGTGGCAGTGTACTCTTGATCAAAATTGTTGATCATAGGTTCATGATTAAAAGAATCACCAAGAATATATGACATAGAAAATTTAGTGATCCCTATACAATATTCATGGGAATGACCAATGTTAGCATGGAATGAATAAAATTGATTAGGGTCATACCACTTAAGAAGATTGCTAGGATAAGTTAATGGTTTAGAGGGTGGTAAAAGGTGTTTCATTTACTATACAAAAAGTGGTTTATGAGAAGATGAAAGGATGTCACCTTTGGCAACTCCAATTTTGGTTTGTAGAGTGTTACTAATGATAAAACTGGTATATGTTTGAAAATATCCTTTTAAAATTTTAGGATTAGGTTTGAATTGCTTCATGAGAATGTCTTCAGGTTTAGCTTGATCAAGATCTTTATTAAGTGTTTGAGAAGCAAAGTTTTGAACCTTATATTGAAGATAAAGAGTCAAAGTAGTGATAAAGAGTTTGAATACATTATCATCAGTCATCTTATGGTCAGATTTATGGACCAATTATTTACATCATTTGATAAATTCATGAGTTGATTCAATGGGAGATTGCTTAGCATTGATGAAATTTCTAAGACAATTTTGGGAAGATCATTATGTTGAAACTCTTTAACTAAAGGATTGATCAAGTATTCAAGCTACTAACTAAAATGTTAGGTTAATTGGTTGTACCATTCTAATACATCACCAGTGAAGGTTTTCACTAAGAGTTTAGTTGTGGTGAATGTATTGGCCTAGACCCACTCTTTGTAAAGGTTGTCAAAGGCTTTGATAAATGAGGTAGGGTATTTAGTCCCATCATAATTAATAGTTGGAGGTATGTTATCAATATCAATGGACACAATGAAAGGAGATAGAGGCTCATTTTGAATAGTTTGAAACATTTTGTTATTCATTATGGGTTGAGGAATAACACTGCCTGAGGCATCTCTAAGAGGTGGAGGAATGTAATTGGGATTAGCTTGAGGATGAATAGTTAGTTAATTATCCACAGTAATTAAATGATGTTGAAGTTGCATCATTTGTTTGGTGTTATATTTTTGCATGATGTTCATTTATTGGATAACTTGGGCAAGAGGTTAAGTTATATTAGGAGGTGGGTTGGTGTTGGTAGGAATACTCCCCAAATTGGTATTAGGGAGAGGTTTATTATAATAAGTTTTATTAGTGGGATTATTTATTATACTTGTGTCAATTTCTCCCACATTAGTTTGAAGGTTTTGAAGATGATAAATATATTGGTAGGTTTAGAAAGGATCAGACCCATCAATTTCATCTTCACGTGTGATTTGTACCATGTTATAGGTCATGAATGAAGGAGGGTAAGAGGTTCCCCAAGAGTGATGGTTCTCTTTAGATGGAAAGAGAGGGAGAAATGAACATTCCATATAGTATCTTAATGGAATAAAACTATCCATGAAGATTCTAATAGGATAATTCATGATGATTGGATATAAATGAAAAAAATGAACAAACAAGGAAGGAATAAAATAGTATAGAGTTGATTAGATCAACCTAGTACAGAGAATAAGGTCTAAAATTTGATGAAATAGGAATATAGGGTTGACTAGCTCAACCTAATTTTTTATCCTAGATAGGAAGTATTCAATAAAAGATATAAATTTGATTGGGTCAACTTAGTTATATATCTAAGGGGAAAAAAATAAAATTATGTTGACATGATCGACCATGTACTAAAACAAGAATAATTTTATAAGTACTTATGAAATCAAGAAATGAAATGAAACACATAATCAATTGGATTAATGAGGTTAATCCAATTGAGTCACATAACACAAAACCTTGTACCAATGTTGGCTAATATAATTTTTTGCAATACAACATACAATTGAGAAAAGAGAAAGAAATCACTTAGGAAAGTAAAAGCTTACTAAGTGGTTAACCTGAATGTTGTGAGATTATTAGAATATAGTTTTTGATGTGATAGGAAGTAATCTAAGGATGGTTTTAGGAATTTTGGGCTGAAAAGGATCTATATTGGCAATGGTATTGGCTTGGTATTGGATCCTACCCCCTCACTCCACATACTTTAATGATAAGGGTGTTAGGTGCTTAGCCAAAATATACCATTAATTATGTGTTTATACTTGGCCATAAAACCAAGTCAGCTTCCCCCTTGGTGATGAAATCAAAGTAGGTGGGCCTTGGGAAGATAATTGTTAAAATATGTTTTAAGATTTTGTGATTTGGTAGTGCATCCATAAAAGATAAAATATTGAAACTAAATGATATATTGAAAACTAGCTAATTAGACTATGTGATCTATTCTAAGCATGCAAGCAACAAGAAATAAAATTGTGAGCTAATTACTAGCATATAAGGGTTAATTCTAACTTTGAAACACATTACAGTGTCATTTTAGTCAATAGTGTATTTAGAGGATACATAATAGGTTTTTAAATAACACCTATATACTATATAAGGTCTAAAAATGAATTACATCAATAGGGTCGACCTAACTCTATAGATGTAATATATAATACACAACCTCATTGGTAGGGTTAACTTAGTTGACGGTATAGGGGAAGTTTTAAAGACTAAAAATTATGAAAAATAAGACTGTAAAGAAAGAGAGAGAAGGATAGAAAGTAACTTTGGTTGGTTGGAGGATGTAGAAATGTGAGATTGTTGTTGAACAACCTTTATTAATACTTCTAAATTCTACTAATTTTGTTGACTGAGTCGATGCATATTTTTAGAAACCTATTGATAATAGCCTAAAAATATATAAGGTCAACTGGGTTGACCTAGTATGTTAAACTAGATTTTTGAAAATGTACAGTGTCAACTAAGTTGACCTAGTATGTTAAAATAGATGTCTACAATCCTACAAAATGTGTACTATGTTAACTGGGTCAACCTAGTAGCCTATACCTGAATAAGAACCTACATAGATAGAACAAAGTCATATTGATGTAACTATTGTAAAACATGTGCACAAAAGTTAGTAATGTGTTAATACAGTCAACCCAACATTACAAATATATGAAAAATAAAATAATGAAATAAGTGAAATAAAACTTGCAAGGATTTGATTCACATCAAGTTCACTAGAATGTATGAAATCAAAATTTCATCTTGTCTATAAATCAATCCTAACTCAAAGAAGATAGATCATACCATATGCTTCTGATTAGGGACACATGTATTAAGCAAGAACATGACCAATATGGGGATCTACTAGACCTAATTAGGGGATATATTATCATAATACATGGTGTTAGGGAGGGTTCCAAAACCTCTAGTCAAGTACAATCATGCAATAACCCTAATGGAGTCTTATGTTTTGATATTTCACTTATACTAATAATAAGTAAAGCAAATTTAATATAGTTCTCACCAAATCTTGTGGCACAACATGAGGGATTATTAAAAAATCCAAACATGTATAAGAGAGTCTCAATTACGCTATGTATGAGAAAGACCCTAATACATGGAGTATGAAGAGTAATATCATTCAAATCCAATACTTATGCTACTTTTATCTACTAAAGAGAAGAGCTAACTTATAGAATACTTACCTGAATAATGAACCCAATGAGACTTAATATCTCCCTTTGTAGAAGGGGATTTTCAAGATGTTATTTTGGTTTGTAAGGATCACTAAGAAATTATAAATCATCCCAAACTTCTCCACAAGACTAGATTCTCCAAGTAGAAACCCTAACTTAAGACTCCTCATGTAGAATGGTTAAATAATATATTGTAAAGAAGCACAAGTGAATAATAAATCTTTATTTCATATGAAATAATGATGAAATGATCTTGTATATATAGTTGTATTTGACCCTAAAACCTTCCAAAAATATCAGATGACAAGGTTGAACAATCAACCTAGCACAATTTTGGATAATTATTCACTAGGTCATGAGGTAGGTTAACTAAGAGCCAAACTAATTCCTAAGTGAAAATCACCCAAAAATATACATGGTTGACCTAGTCAACCTAGTACAACTATCTAATAAAAGGGACTTAAGATGAGGAAAAGAGTGATGGAAAGTGGATAAGACTAAACAAGTGTGATAAGGAGGAGTAATAACTTAGGGAATGGTTTTTAAGAGTTGTTTAGATTGATAATAATTAGAAATAAGGGATAATAATCTTGTGAAGCACCAATGGTCTTCCCATCCCTTTCTAAGTGCACCCCTTAGGGTGTACACTAAGAGATATTGATTCTCAATAGGTTCCTATAAGATGTTAAACATTGGTATTTGATAAAAGTTGAAAATATTATGTATATACACCTTCTACAATGTATGGGTGTGTTAAATGCATTCATACCAATTGATTAATTATATTTTATGGAGTTCCATATGAGAATCCTCTATATCAGGATAAATACCCAAGTAGATAATTATCAATCCTACTAAGGTTAATCTTCCATAAAAGGGTCATTAATAAGAAATACCATTTAAAAATTGGCTAATTCTTAAGAGACCATTACATTAGAGATCCATAATGGATTTCACAGAATACTCATCTACTACATGACATATTCATATATTCAAATCACCTATACATATTATTGTTATTTTTATTCCATAGAAACCATAGACCATTCAATGATGGGTTCCATAAAACCCTACTCATAATGTTCTTCATGAACCTAGAGCCATATCATACATACACAACATCATAGATACTACAATATAAAATATTTCACCTATACATTCTCCTTCATAGTACCACCTCTTTACTGCCCCAAGTTCATAGTAACAAGATACCCATGAGCATCCATTAGATACAATCATAGGATAACCTTTTCAATGTCCATATTGTAAAATAAGTTAAAAATTAGAAAATCCAACAATATTTGAAGCATTTGACATGTTCTATGTGCTCCTTGGCATCTATATTGTTATTTCCATGCTAGTGGATAGCATATTATTTATTTATGTGTGTGTGTGTATTTCATGCATATTTTGGGTGTGATACAGGGATACACAGGCACATGATCTATCTACTTTTAGATGTTGGGCCTTACTTCCACTAATGTCTTTTGGACACTAGGGGCATATAATTCTTTTATCATAATACATTGATGGTATACCCTTCTATGATCATTTTCCATTGTCATGTTTGAGATTATATACTTATAAATGCCTTTATCCTTGCTTATATCTTTCACAGTATACTTGATATGCTATGTAATTAATGTTTTTTTCTAACACACATGATCCATGTTCTATTATGCTATGTTTATGCTAGTTGGGTATGATTTAATTTATGCACTTATGATTTAAATTGTTAGGGTTATGTAGTGTAATCCCTAGGTTGTTAAAGGGTTTGATTATATTAAATTAGGGTGGAATATGAAATAAATACAACCAATAGTTTGTAATATAATTTAACCAATTCAAACTTTTTAAAATTAGAAATAAATGATATAAATAAGTACTTAGCTATAAATTTATTGATAAAAAAGATATGGAGGTTATAAACTAGGATAAGAGATGATTGAAGTATCACAAATAGGAGCTAAGTGTCAAAACACTTCCTGAGAGGAGAGGAGAAAAGGGTGTAGGAGAGAAAGGTGACAAGTGTATCTCAAGAGAGTTATAAAATATCTCAAAAGGTATTAAATGGAAAAAAAATTATCCTCTAAATATTCTTTATCTCCCAAGTGTCATGTAGTTCTTTATTGTTTCTTGACACCTTGATCTTCCTCATGAAAATTACCCTTTATTGTAGCTTATGATTAACAAATGGCACTCTTGAACATTAGGTCATGTTGAACTAATATCTTTATCTACTCTTTGACACCTTTAATCTACTTAGGAGATGTCCAAACTGAAATCTTAGTGGTAATCATCAAGTAACTCCTTAGCTGTCTTGAAATCTCTTTGTTTCATCAGGCCTTTCTTGTCTAAATAACCAATTTAAACTTTCTAAAATTAGAAATAAATGATATAAATAAGTACTTAGCTATAAATTTATTGAGACAAAAGATATGGAGGTTATAAACTAGGATAAGAGATGATTTAAGTATCACAAATAGGAGCTAGGTGTCAAATAGGAGCTAGGTGTGATGAAATTTAATCCTTAGTTCCCTAATTTTGTAATAGCACTAATGACACTAGTGACCTTCTTTTATTTCTAGTGTTCTATGTTCATGATTTTGATGAGCTCTGTTTGCACTTATGTCTTACTCTACTGATCCTATTCTTGTATGCATGAGTTCCTAATTCCTTATAGGTAACCTATTTTGATTGATTTTATATGCAAACCCTAAACCTCCCTATTTTTTGGTCATTCAATTGACATAATTATCAAAGTGTGATGTTAATGGGGTAGGATGGGCATTGTCAACACCCTGTTATGATTAGAGTTTATTACATACCAATACTTTGAGGTAGGATCAAGCTTGATGTAGTTTTCCCTACCTAAATATTGGTGAAAATATAAGTAAAGCTAGCATGAATGTCAGGTTGAGTGATTTTAGTCTGATTCATATAGTAAATATGATGTTAGGATATTGTAGATGCCTATATATAAAAGTAGGGCATAAAAGGGATTAATGACCTTGATTGTGCATAACTTATTATGAATTTATTTGTTTAATTTGTATATGATTTCCATCTAGTGAATAAAGGGACAAAAGTCATGTATATATATTATCCTAGTGCTTTTATAGATTTTAAAAGAGGTATAGGCTGATCTTAGATGGGTTTTGATTTGAAAAGATATCCATTTGTAATAAAAAATAAGAAAAGGACAATACCACCCAAACTAAGACACTATTAACATTGGCATTGTTATCCAAATTATGATGCTAGTGTCCACATGGTAGACCCAGAGGCACTATGGGCCCGGATGTTTAAGTGAAGGCTTAGGCCTACTTTAGGGATGTTTAGGGATGCACGTGGCCTACATGAAGGATGGATAATTGTCTAAATAGGCCCAATGATAGGTCTAAGACTAAGACGGGGATGATTGATCTCAAGTAACACTTTTATCACTCAAGTGTCATTTTTAGATGATTAAATATGCCCCACTTTTATTCTAAAAATGCAACAAAGAAAAATGAATAGGATAAAGTAAACATAAGTGTACTTAGACTTACCCAAGAGGTGAATCCCATGAATACGTAACTAAGTAAGTGAAACATACTGTGTTGCATGTCTTATAAATATAAAATACTTAGAGTATTCCTTATCTAGGAGATATCAAAAGTAAAGACAAAACTAAGTAAAGAGATAAGAGAGAGGAAAAGAACAAATACACCTCACTAAGTACACAATCTAATGCATAAACCTGGTGATAACCTATGTGTGAATGTAGATAATGATTAATTAGTAAATAACATGAACAGAAATGATGGATTTCTTAATCCCAATATATGGGTGTCTCAATAACTCAATCTAGTTTTGACTCTATCATTGTCCACCTCTGTTTGGTGGATCATGACCTATTACTTGCTTGGATTGGACTAATGTTCTATCTAAACATCTCATGTATATGGATCAACAACTCAAGTAGACTATGACTCCATCATTTCTTATCCATGTATATCTAAAATTGTGCTATGTAATTGAAGATTTTTTATTAAAATTGAAAATATATATTTCATATCTATAGCCACTCAATAAATTTGGAATATAAAACAACTCTATGCCACTTGGGAATGCCAACCACTAAAAAAGGGGAAATCGATCTAGTGTGAAACTTGGAATGTGTTTTATAGTTTGTACAACATAGAAAATGATATGATGTTTGTAATTTCATCTGATCAATTGGTGCATACATGAGAATATGTAAATAATTTTCCATGTGCATGCCCCCAAATCTAATATCTAAGTAAATGGATTCTAGATTGAGTTTTAATAATCTGTATCTGAGTATTTCAAACTAAAATGAGAATGACCATGCCATGCATAATCCATCAATCTATGAAAATTGGTATGAATCTATGATAAACTAATTCAAAACTAGTAATCTCTAACTAAACCTACAGAAACATAGACCGTACCTACTATATTTTTTATCCAATCTATAATTTCTTAAATTCGAGTCTATTGGATAGTAGCACCATATCTTGTATAGTAGTATTGGTGGTGCTAGTGTACTAATTTTGGTGCTAATGTCCAACTTTACAAGCTTTTGTGCAACTAAGACTAGCCTGTATGACACTATTTCCCATAATATTCTCCTCAAACCAATTTCTATATTATGGTATTATGTGCTTAAAATTATACTCCAAGTGTATTCAAATTTTTTGATCTCTATGAAAAACCTCTGTGAATTACCCCTCTTTTGAGGGGAGTTTTTAAACCTATTGAAGAATTGTCCTCAAAATAAAAATCTCTACAAAATGTGTGTTATCTAGAGGATGTATGATATCTACATAGTAAAGTAACATAATGTGCATACATGACATCACAATATAAGAAAATCTGAGCATATGTTTTTAGTTTATGATCTATGTTAGATCTAACATTCATAAGGATATGAATATAGATATAATAATGTATACGAACATTAAAACTAAGTAATAAATGACAAATTGCCTAGGGGATGGGACATGATGTTCATCATGGCACCTAAGTAGGAAAGAGAGATACATGAGGTCCCTCATGGCTTCTAAAACTAGAGTGAGTAACAAACAAGATATAAGTGTCTTAGCCATGATGCATAAAACAAAACATACATATAACACACATGAGGCATGAAAAGTAGCCCAAGGGACCATGACATAATGGACATGGGCATATGTCACTAAATTTGATAAATCAATAAATACAAGGACATTTTCAAATGTATACACACACAAAAAACAAGTTGGCTTAGAGACACATGAAAGGACATGTTCAAATGTCCACATACACAATCTGAAAGGCACACATAAATATAGGGGCACATGTCCAAAATTTACATAAAATTAAAATAAATGGCATAATGCCATAAAATAATAGAATATTAAAATGATCTATAATAGAAGAAGTGTAGAGACACAATCATGTCTAAACTAGGAAAACTAAAAAGGAAAGTATGGAAGAAGATGTGGTACAAATATGTATAAGAGAAAATATGTACATAAGTAGAGTACAAATTAGTAGTGGTAAGAGAAAATATGATGAGGTATAGGATGATAAATCAATATATAACAACGCAAAATCTGTAATGTAGAGTTTAGAAATATGTAACCTAAAAATCAAAACTATGTATAGGATGCCCCTAAATGGGTGAATGTATCAAATAAAGAACACATGTATATATGTATATTCCTCTAGTGTTTAGTTAATAGTAAATTTTGATCTATGTAGTGTACTTGGGTCCTATAAGTATTTGGAAACACTCAAAAATAATAAGTGAAGCATATATGTATGATAAAAACCAACTATATGAAGATATCTAGCATATGTAATATCTGGAAAATATAATAAATGTAAGTAAAAAATTGCATATAACATATAATTGGTATTTTTTTATTAAATATCTAAATGTTTTTGTGTTTTGGCACATTATATTATTTATGTATTTTTGGGATATATGATATGTACAGGTAACATGAAAATGAAACTATATACAAGGAGCAAGAAATAAGGAAACTATGTACAAGAAAGGATGAACATGTTAACCAATGAGTCTCATGGGAGACTCACTATCAATGTGGCTTATGTCAAATAAAGAAATAATATTCTTGTATGATGTGTGAAAATGGCACTACCTTTTAAGTGGTTCTAGGAATCTGTGAAGCTAACTAGGGGGTCCTATGAATTATAGAGGTTTTAGGAAACCATATGGAAGAAGATGTTGTCTTTATAATGAGTTTCCTATGTTAATAACCCCAAGAAATCAATAATATTAATCTCAAAATTAAATGGGTGGAGGGAAGGCCTCTAAAATCTAAAACATATCTTTGGTGTAGGGGTCTCTCTAATAAGAGTATCCATGGGAGACTATGTGTGTGTGTGATAACACTATAGTAGTAGACCTCATGTCCACTAGTTTCTCAACTAAACTCTATGGTGTATTGATGGGAACTATGCTTCCAACTATAACTGGTAACTATGGTGTCAACTCTTGTGGGATAGGTAAAGGATACTCATACGAAAGACCTTCAACTATGACCACCTGATTAGCATGTATGTATATGAGGTATATGTGCATGTTAGATGGAATGGCTCATATCCATTGTATCCATGGTCTACCCTTATAATATGTCAAATGTACCCACTCTAGGTACTACTAAGAATCTAGTGGCCATATGTGCTGGTCCAACCTATATTGCAATTACAATCTCCATAATGGAGATCTGAACATGACCACTAAAACCCTAAATAAATATGTCAGTGTGAGAAATGTCCTAATTTGAATAACCCAAATGTCATATAAGTGTAATAGAGCACATGTTAATACTTGAACCATTATCAACCATAAAACTATGAATAGGATGATGATTAGTTTAGGCTTTCATAAAGAGTGCATATAAATTTGAATCATCATCAATAATTTCCATCTCTTAGAAAGTGATGAGTGTTCTCACTAGTATTATAATATGATAAACAATAATGATATTATTTAGCGGGGGTGTATCCTTTATAGTATTATTATATTATAATGGTGGTTGATGTGCCTAATACATAAAGTAAAAACCTAAAGTTCCCCTTGCCTCATTAGTTATATGCTTTATAAATGGATACAAAAATATTTTCAATTCCTTAGCTTCCTTTTTTTGAACTTTGGGTGCCTTTATGGGTGTGCCCACATGAATGATGTTGGCTTTTATGAAATATTATATCTTATGATTCAGGATGAAGAATTTTTTTATAGTATGGGTTGGTTCCCTATGATAGTCATAAAATCCATTATAATCATAGTTATTTAGAAGATTCCATGTCATATCAACCTCTTTTATGGTATGGGATATATGACATTGCATTATAGGTGTTGTAAAACACATGTTGGTGATTTTATAAGTATGGTGAAAACTCTATGGATGAGCTAATAAAACCAAGAGAGGTGGATTTGAAGCTATGTTAACTATGGCCTTTTGATCACTCTTACTCTTGGTGGCCCTTAATTTGTATGGGGGGTTATTATAACTCCTATTAGTTGACTCTGATCAAGTTGTGTACCTTAATTTACCCATAGAGAGAAGATTGACTTCCCTTTCTTTCATTATTTGGCATAAATATTTGAATGTTATAAAATTATTGAACAAGATGGATTCATGCAATCTTGGTAGTAAATTTTTTTTGAATATATCTTGGAGCTCTCTTTATTCGATGGGGATAGTCATATTTGCCAATATAATTTTATATCATAATACATATTTTTCAATTGGCTCATTTGATTTCTACTTAAGTTATTCCAATTGAGCATATGAGATCTTATCATTGATGTTGATTGAAATATGTTCCAAAAACATATATGCTAATGGATTGAATGTAGTGATGGATTTATTTGGAAGATCATATAACCACTATAAGGCATAGTTATTTAGACTACATGGGAACAATTTAGTAAGGATCCAATCATTAGACACATAGTCTAAACATGCTACATGGAAGTCTTGTAGGTGATACTCTGGGTCACCCTTACCATTATAAAAATTTAGCTTAGATAACACAAATCTAGATAGAAATTATTTTCCGCCGTGTTATTTTAAAGGTGTATGTAAAAGAACATTAGAATTTGAGGAATGTAATGGCCTAATAGTAACCTGGTCAAGATATAACACTTTAGCCTATAGAGAATGAATATCATGCATAAGGGAATATATATATATATGGAGAGGAGGAAATAGACATAGGATGTGTTAACATTATTAAAGATAGTTAAGTTAAAATGAGTTGTTGTACAAGTAGAGTTAACCCCAAAGTACGTTTAATAATATTGTTAGCTGGGTGAGTAGAAGATTGACCATTTTTTTATTTGTTGTTTATTTCCATTATTACTTGCATAATCTGTACATGATCATGGAGTTGAAGTCTATCTCAGTAACTCTACAAAATCTCATCTTTATTAACCATAAGATTTTCATTTTTAATTTGAGGGAGAGTGTCATGATTACCATATTGTGTATTGTTTTGATCTTGAGTAATTTTTGAATCACTATTTGTATAAACAATTTTTTGTTATTTATTGTTTCAATACATAACATTATTTGCCATAAATTGATTAGGTGAATATGCATATACATGATTGACACTAGTTTGCCTTGGGGATTTTATTTTGTAATTTGATTTTCCAATGTTTTAATATTTTCATGTAAATTTTGATTCTATGATTACAATTTTTAAATGAACCTATTCATACTGATAATTTGATTCTTTAGAGTTTCACAAGTGAAAAACCTAGTTTCTTTTAATTGAACATGTAGTCACACACCCTATATAGAAGAGGTGTAGGCATTGATAGGCTGAGTATGGGAATTAATAATAATATTATAAGCTATGTCATCTCATGGAAGAGTGATAACATTGAACTAGCTAGATAGAAAGTAACAATCACCATCATGGAGATGACAAAGAGAAAGAGATTATTTCATGTGCATAACATATGATATTAAAACTTCAAACTTGGTTTTTAGGATATTAAATTTATGGAATAAATTCAATAAACAATATTTTAATTATTCCTCTATATATGTAAGGATTTATTTCTTAATTGAATTTCACATAAGATAAAAATAACATGCTAAAGATATAATGAAATATGACACACATTTTAACTAATAT
>JARHVA010007229.1:280000-295000 GCA_037957365.1 Torreya grandis | reverse complement strand
ATTTATTTCAATTTAAATCATTAGTTTTACTTACTAATTTTATCAGATCCTAGTATTTAAATTTAGAATATTGTTTATCTAATTTTTTAATTTATTATTCTACTATAGAGATAGTTTATCACCCTTATCCCCTAATATATATCTATTCCATTTAATCCTAAAATATTTAATATATATTTTAAATTTAAACATATAGCCATATCATATTTATTGTTGAAGTCTAGGTCAATGAAACTTAAGCCCCAATGAATTTTCACACATATAATCACTTTTAATAAAGTAGCACATCCATGTACAGTGATCTTGCCTAAAGATCTTTATATAAATACTCAAAGTCTATGTTTTTGGGTAGTGATACTTATCACCATCACAATAAAATGAAATCATAGAATCTATGAAGTCATAATGTCAAGATATAATGAAGAGATTAGTGTGTTCACCAACATAAAATTGATTGTGCCATGTGGAATAATCTTGGTCATTACTCTCATTGAGACCAATTCACGTAGTTGTGTGAAGCAATTTAAATCCAGAGAATTACTATTAATGAGAAATAAGTTCAAAAAAAATGGAAGAATCTAACAATTATTTTTCACCTTTGATATCACTCTAAAAAGAATCTAAAAGTAAGAGTGGTTACAACCTAAAATACTTAAATTCCACAAATTTTTTTATTGAAACATGGTGCAATTATTCCAAATGATTATGAATCATAAGCCACAAATGGGATAGGTGACTAGAATATGAAGGTGATTCCTAAAATGTAACTTTGCCTATTTAGAAACATAAAGTGACTTAGACATTTCACTGTAATTCCTTAAATATTAATAGTGGAATTTAGGATGCCCAACACATAATTACACATGTAAATATTGATATTTCACATAGTTGGGACTATGTGGATCAGATTCTAATATAAATGAACAATATCCAAATAAACATCTGATTTCAAATCATTTCAATGCTTATACTATGATCTACTATTTTCAACTATGATCAAGGATCATTAAATAATATATTATATGAAAGGCAAAGTTATTAATTTATATTAAGTGTAAATTTTCATTAGCTTGAAGTATCCACTCAAATTTAACTTCAAATACTACATAATTTAATGTTGATCCCAATTATTCCATTATTTTACCATTGTTTAATTTTAATCAAGTGTATTATAAGCTTAAAAACTAAAGGAGTATTTAGGATTAATTATTTTCCTAATTATGATCACACATATTTACCTTTTTATGCAAAGTAAGAACAAAAAACAATCATAGTTTATTCCAACATTATGATGATTAACATCTTGATTAATAATTTCATGTGCATTGTAGATCACCCACATAATCTTAATGAAATAAACACAATATGATAGGTATATGACATTGCCACTATCAAATACCATATTATTCAAACTAGTTTTCAATCAAAGTAAGATATGGGTGAATTTTAAAATGCACGCAACTAATTTATGTAATTCACTTGATTGGTTATATAACTATTCACAACATGATCTGAAAGGATACCTAGTGGTGGCATGTGTTTTGTACCATGATCTACTTGATATCCTCATGATGATTTAAAAGAGATAATATGGTATTATAGATGAATCAAACTCACACTAGTCCATTGAGTAAGCCACAAAGATACTCTCATGTCTATGATAATCAAAATTCTATGAAAAATAGATCATTTTGAAATAAATATTTTCCCTTAGTTCATCATTTATGTGAATTTAAAAATGAAGGATCTATCAAAATCCACCATTGGAAATCCCTAATTTTTATTCTCTACCTATATTAAATAATACTTTGCTATGTACCTAGGGATATGATATATTATTGTATATGGGTTTATGAAGATGTTGACATGTGTGCATAACATTCCACCATGCTTCTGAAGCCTAGACTTTGGGCTGGATTTGCACCCATACCACCAGGATTCCCTATGTGTATGAGCCCCAAATGAACACTGCCATGCCGGCATAGCCACCCACTCTATGACCTGAACCTGGGTGGAGGCTCTGATATGCTATGAACTTAGGGATATAATATATCATATCCCTAGGTACATAGCATACTTTGTCTCTCAATAGATTCATTTCAATCATTGATTATTCAAACCAATTCTCTATAATTTTGGAAATCATAATGGATTGAGGAAAAGTGATCCCATGATATTATGAATAATGTTTTTTATAGCCACTTATCTTATATGTTCTTATTTAATTATTTTAGGTTTCATTACTGATTGACATTTATTTTCACAGTCTCTTTCTTTAGTTGTAATTTTTGCAATGCGATCTAATTTTGGATACTTTTATTCTTAGTTTCATTTACTACTTGGATGACTATGTTTTTTTTTATAGTTAATATTCATTCATATTCCTCACTAGCTACTTCCTTGTGATAAAATCTTTTTGTATTATTATAATTTGATGTTAGACATTTTTCCTCTTTGATTTCTATTTTGTAGCTTTTGGTTCACTCAATGATATTTACACTTATCATTTAAATCAAGATGTTTCTTTTCTATTTATACCATTTTATTTCACTTGATATTTTGGTTCTTTATCAAAATTTATGTGGCCTTCTTCACTTTGTGACATTTATACTTTAGATATCATAAATCATTCAGATTTATAACACTTTATTCCTCATTATCATTACCTAGTGCTCGTGTGGATTATAGCCTACACTTAATCCTAATATATGTAATTGTATTTATGCTATTGAAACCTAGTTACCAAGTTTTTATGTAGCCAATGTACCAAACAAACCAACTACGTTTAGGGTGATTATAATCAGAATAACTATTATCAAAATTCATGCTTGTTTATGGATGTCCACTAATAGACCTCCCAATTATGCCACATCAACACAGATAACCACTCTATGGAATCTATGTAAACCCTTACCAACTATTCTCATCATAAATATATAAATAATATTGGAAACCATTTTTAGTTCCCTATTTAGTTCACATACCCCAAACTCATTATGGTACCTATATCGTATAAAGATATATAAACAAATCATCATAATAATAATAATAATAATAATAATAATAATAATAATAATAATAATAATAATAATAATATTATTATTATTATTATTATTATTATTATTATTATTATTATTATTATTATTATTATTATTATTATTATTATTATTATTATTATTATTATTATTATTATATAAAAACTATAATTATATATCTCTTTTATTATTATTATTATTATTATAAAAGCTATAATAATAATAATAATAATAATAATAATATTATTATTATTATTATTATTATTATTATTATTATTATTATTATTATTATTATTATTATTATTATTATTATTATTATTACTATTATAAAAACTATAATTATATATCTCTTTTCATGTGATTAAATAAAAATCACTAAATAATACATGAAACAAAGCATGATCCTGATTATATAAAGTAACTAAATTAATAAGTCCAATCTAGATTAATTATTTTTCATGAGCCTAGCTAAACATTATGCACCATTATTTTCTATTTTTAGGTATCTCGAGCAAAACTACCTCTTAATGTAGATTGGTGGTCTCTAATGAAATGCTAAGACAGTTAAATTAAGCTTATGTTTTACAATAGGACAAAGGATTATCTATCTCAATGAATGAAACCAGCATTCTCTTTTTCCTTGAGCTTATTTGAATATTATGGACCTTATTGAGTATGTGTAACTCACCTTCATATTTCCAATTGGGCTTTATTACATGTGAAAATTAGATATTTTTGGGTGATGAAAAAATATTTGATCTCCTAAATGGTCCCACATCAAAATGCTTGTTAGATTTCTCTATAATTTGTGTCAATGTTCAATAGATTATTATGACAATAAATGGTGTATGTTACTCCAAATTACCTCTACATGACTACGTGTGATAATATTTAAATTTTGTAGATGTATGAAATTCAAATAAGGACCCTGTTGATGCATAAACTAACACTAAGTGGATGTAAAATAAAATAAAATGGGAATACAAATCCTTGATCACCCCAATAGATTTAAAACACCCATACCTATAGAAATATAATGAATATGTTTTTTATAGGGACAAAAAAATGGTATGAGAAATAAAATGAGTAGATAAAAAGGAACATAATGAAAAATGATCAAGCATGCCTAATTTTAACTAATCATTGACAAATACTAATTGATCCTAATTTTAATGATCAAACATGGTTAATTTTAACCTCCTCTATGAAAGTAGACATGTCAAGAATATGTTGTGGTACATAAAAAAATATTTTTGCTTTTGTAGTGTAAATACAATAGAATAAGACAATGTTAATGGGAGATGATCGTTGTAACTAAGATTTAAAAAAATCATGTGGTTGAATAGTTGTGTTGTATGTGTGAAAATGAATAAATAAAACTTAGCATGGTACTAGAGTCATGAAAATACCATGTTTATTGAGATAAATAAGATAAATTATCTCCATCTCCATGGTTAAAAATAATTGAATTCTCTCCTATATATGATGTGTATGTGGAACAATGGAAAACAAATCTCAAAAATTTGAATCTTTGTCATAGGAAACAAACCCTAATCCCATATTTTGTGATTTTTAGTGTGTAACAAAGTAATAAATTTAGATGAAATGGCATGCCACTAGAGTCACGAGAATACCTAGTTTAATGAGATAAATAAGATGTATGAGTTACATTTCTATGGCTGTAACTAATTGCATTCTCTCCTCTAGATGATGTGCATATGGATCGATGTAGTACAAATATCATAATAGCCAAACCTCCATCATAAGAAACAAAACCCTAGTTACCTATTTTTTTCTATTTTTAGTGTGTATGTTAACAAAATTTTGATAAAACCTTTTTCATAAGTCATCAAAGGTAGGACCTACATTTTATCTCTTAGTGTTTTGTATATCAAAATGCAATATTATTCTACCAATAAATAATCAATATTAATAATACCAATTATTAAAAAATTGAGTATTTATAGATATTCATACCACATATTGAATGGATGAGCTTAAATAATATGCATAAACTATGCGTGGTTGTGTCACTCCCCCTGTATCCACCACAAGATACTTTTCAACATTGTTCATGCCCTAGACTATTGATCACAAACATAACTAGAGGGATCACACTCACAATGAATGTGACCACCAACACACAATTACTACCAACATAACCATGCCTTTATCATCATTATAAATAGGAAATCTCAATTGTCATTGCATCTTGTATCATCAACTAATATCCCTTCTCTTCTTTTAATCATTTTTTATTTCACAATATCATTTCAAATTTGATGGAAATTACTCTTCATGGTATCATTACATTATCTTATTAATAATTCCTCCTAAATGACCTTGAAATGCATTCCAAAATAGACATGGATTCATTTGAGAGGATCCTCCTACAAAAATTAAAAAGAATGCACAAAATAACAAGAATTAGTAGCACAAAATAAATCTTTATAGAACACTTGAAAATATTGAATTCATCACAAGCCACTTCGAGGGGGAAGCCTCCTTTGAGAAATATTAATACAATAATTTCATGGATGACTTCATTGGCCTCAACACTTACTTATATATGATTTTTAATCTAAGAAACTACTACTTCCTATGAATGTGGGATAAAAAAATGCTCATGAGATGACTTAAAAAGCATATGTGTCCATAGAAAATACTATACAAACAAAGCAAAGAAAAGAGATATCATTATTTAATAACATCACCTCCATTTTATAAAAAGCTTTGTCCTGAAAGCTTCAGATGTGGTAATTGGTGTTGAATCTAAAATAGTTTTTCCCATGTTTCATCCTCTGGTTACATTCTGTGACATTGAATTAAAACCTTGGTGATGGAATGGAGTGAAGTTGGCATGTGCACCTATCTAAGAATGCCTCTAGATCAAGAAAAATGGATACTTTATTATTAATTTATAGTAAAATAGCCTACACTATATTGTTTTTGTGCAGAACTTTCTTCAGACAAGAGACATGAAATACTGGGTGAACTCAGGAAGAAGGTGGGAGCTCTAATTTATAAGCAAGTGACCCAATCTTCTAAACAACTTTATAGGGCCCATAAAACTTGGGAGCTAACTTATGATTCCCTTTGATTTTTAGGGAGGATTATTTGTAAGACTAGAGTCAAAGCAAAACCATATCACCTACATAGAAAGTGCACTCAGAACAGTGTTGATATGCCTATTATTTCATTTGATTTTATGTCATAAGAAGATTATCCCATAAGGTACTAAGGATCTAATCTAGAGTTTTGAGAATCATGTCAACCTCTTGAACCGATGAACTATTTGGGTGTATAGAAGAAGCATTGGTGGTTCTTGACCATAGACTACTTCATATGAAGTCATTTTCATTGAAGTGTGTTAGCAGGTATTGTACCACAATTTAGTGAGAGGGAGCCACTTTATCCACTAATTTTGTTTTTTGAGGTTAAGTAATGAAGGAAAGTTTCCAAGCATTTTTTGACACTTTTATTTTGGCCATCCATTTATGGATGATACCCAAAACTCATCTTCAGTTGGGTGTTGGTGCATCAAAATAGTTATGTCCAAAAATGGTGGGTGAAGGTTGCATCATGATTTGAGATAATGGATGAAATAATGACATGAAGATAGAAAATGTGATCTAAGAAAATTTATGAAACTATGGAGGTGGTATATGGATGGTTGAGGGCACAAAAATCACTATATTTGGAGAGTCAATCAACCAAAACAAATACCACCATTTTCCCTCTATATTTAGGGAGACCTTCAATCAAATCCATATAAATATCTATCCAAATCCTATTAGGGATGGGCAAGGGTTCGAGCAACCTAGGGATGGGTGTTGTTTCAACCTTATTGCATTGATAGGTATCATATTCATCCACAATCTATTGAATTGCCTTTTCCATTCCCTCACAAAATAATTTCCCTCTTTCTCACTCATAATTTTTGAGAAACCTTGAGTGCCTTGTGGATAGATAAGCATGGAGTTCATTTAATATAACCTTCTAAAGATCTATGCTCTATAGAAGCACCAAATGACCCTTGTATCATAGAGAAGCACCATCCCAAGAATAATGTGGTATAACTAAGGGGTTAATTTCCAATTATTGAATGATTTGAGACAATGAGGATTCATTGACAAACCCCTACTTTACAATTTCCAACTAGTTTCAAATAGGTATGAAAATAGTTGAAATGGAAGCTTGGTTTGTAAATGTGTGAGATAGAGCATCAGCCACAATATTGTCCTTACCCATATTGTAACTGATCTCATAGTCATAATCCATGATTTTTTTTACCAATTTATATTTTAGTGGGGTAGATATCTATTATTCTAGGAAATATTTTAGACTTTAGTGATCAGTTTTGATGCAAAAATGATTTCCCAATAGGTATGGTGGCCACTTTTATAATGCATGCAAAATGGCCATCATTTCCTTCTCATAAGTAGAGAGCACTAAATTTTTTATAGAAAGGGATTTTCTGGGGAATGTGATGGAACATCCTTCTTAGAGGAAAATAGAACCGAATCCATTACCATAAGCATCACTCTTGATAGTGAAGGACTTGGCAAAATCTAGCATAGCTAAAATAGGTGTAGTACACATATCTTATTTCAATTCTTCAAATGCACACTAAAAATTGTGTGTCCAATTAAAATCATCATTTTTCAACGTCGTTATAATTGGATCTACAATCTTCCCATAATACTTGACAAAATTATGATAGTATCTACTCATCCCTAAAAACCATGGAAGTTCTTGAGTGTTTGAGGATGTGGCCAATTTGTCATGTCAACTATTTTTTTAGGATCCACTTGAACCCCTTGGGCTAAATCAATATGCCTAATATACTCCACTTTATCCTATCCAAAATTACATTTAGACTATTTTACATAGATATTATGGTCAGAGAGAAGTTGCATTGTGAGCTCTAGATGTTGGAGATACTCAAACCATGTTTTCCTATAGATGAGGATATCATCAAAGAAGACTAGAAGAAATTTTCATAGGTAGGGCCAAAATATTTTATTCATTAATGCCTAAAATGTTGAAGGAACATTAGTGAAGCTAAAGGGCATGATCATAAACTGATATTGGCCATCATTCATGCAAAAAGATGTCTTAGAGATATCATCCTCATGAAGCTAGATCTAGTGATATCTAGAATAGATATCTAACTTGGAGAAAAAATGAGTGTTATGAAGCTCATTAAGAAGCTCATAAATAACAAAGATTTAACACTTATCCTTTATTTTGAGGTGATTAAGTGCATGAAAATCAATGCAGAGGTGCCATGCCCATCTTTTTTCTAGACAAGGAGATCTAGGGAAGAATATGGGCTAGTAATAGGGCGAATAATTCCTTGCTTTAGTAAGTATCTAATGAGCATCTTGATCTTGATATTTGGATGAAATGGGTAGATATAAGGCCTAATGTTGGGAGGAACACTTCTAGGAAGGAATTAAGTTTGATGGTCTTATGGATGTGAAGGTAGCAATCCCACTAGTTTAGGAAAGACATGTACATACCTCTAAAAAATGGTTTGTAGATCAGAAGGAGTAGTAGGAACTATTTATGGTTGTATTTGAATAGAATGGAATTGGTAAATGATACCATATGAATTCTTGTTAAGAATATTTTCCATGTGATGTGAACTTATAATGCTAAGAGATCCTAGTTGTAAGACTTTCAATGTGAGTTTTTTTCCCATTATTTGAAAATTGCATCCAAAGTTTTACAAAATCTTTTAAGATAATTCCTATTGTGCATAACCATTGGGCTCCCAAAAAAACATCACATCCACCTAAGGGCAAGGCAAACATGTTAGAGCACAATTTATAATCTCCAATAGAGATGCACATATTAGTACACATTCATTTGCAAGGTAATGTTATCCTATTGTCAATCATGACTTCAAAGTTGGAGAAGGGATAGATAAAATAATCATCTTGTTTGGTGATCTAAGGTTCAATGAATTTATGAGTGCTACCCAAATCAATGAGTAGTGTGAGAGGGATCTTCTTGACGTAACCCTTGACCTACATAGTTTGTGGAGTAGTTATTCTAGCTAAGGCATGGAGAGAGATCTCTAGTTGGTTTTCCTAAGAAGCAGGTTTCATAATTATTTCAGCTTCTTCGAGATCATCTATTCTATCCTAAACATCTTCCCAATCTTTAGTTTTGTGTGGAGATTCCACATTTAATAGGTAGATATTTTACTTGACACATCAATGTCCCCAAGTGGATTTATCATCATAGTTATAACATTATTTTTTATCTATAGGATTGCATCTCTACTTTGACCAAATGCTTGATAGGATTGGTTTTAAGGGCTAGCATTATTTGAGATCATTATGGAGCTATATTTTTTAATAGAGAAAAATTAGATTTGAATCATTTTTGAGTTACAATCTTGTCCTCGGATAACTTAGCCAACCCTAAGGATTCCATCATCATTTTGGGCTAGAAAATTTTCACCTCAAATCAAATTACATCTTTCAGTTCACTAACAAAGTAACTCCTAAAGAATTCATCAGATAATCCTTCTATGTGATTTCTAGTTTTTCAAATCATGTTTGATATTCTCTCATGGTTCCTATTTGGAAAATTTTAGTGAGTGCTCTAGTGAATTCATCAAAAGAAGTAGGGATAAACTATTAAAAAATGAGGGTGTAAAAATTAGTCCATATGGGTTTGTCATGAGGCTTGGTAGACCAACTATACCATTGAAGGGCTTCATGTTGCAAGTGAAAGGAGGCAAGTGAGACCTTGTTGGCATCAAAAGTATTATGTAGACTAAAATATTATTATTCTTGATAGATCCAACTAGTTGGATCTACACCTTTAAATCAAGGAAAATTAAGTTTCAGCCCATGATAATTATTGGAAGAAGAAAACCTAATTTCTGAAGAAAACTCTAGATGTCATCAGTTGTGCATGGTGGTATGCTAAATACTAGGGTTGATAATTTTTTCATCAAGATATTTGATGTAGGTCTTAAGGGTTGAAATTTAATCCTCCATATTTTTTTCAACTATTCAAGTTACTACCATGACCTAAATAACATATTTTTTTTGCAATGAATAGGAAAACTAGAGTTAAGACATGTTTAGTAAGGAAACTTTTGAATTTGGGTAAAAACAAAAGGGTTAAAGGGGCTTTTAATAATTTTTTTGTTTAGTGGGAGTATGATTGATAAAGTTGAAGGCAATTTTAGGAGTGAAAATGGAAAAATTAGAAAATTGGTCAAATAGGGACAAAAGAGATAAAAGATACAATGAACAATGTGGAAATTTTTTGAGGCAAATAGACAAAAATAGAAGAAGTTATGGTAAAACCTTGAAAAAATGGAAAATTGAGATTTACAAGAATTAGGAGTGGAATTGGGATATGGGACCTCAAAGAACAAACTGTATGGAATGGAGTTTTACGTGTCTAAATAAAGTTTGAGGATCAATCAAGGTATAGATGGAGAGATTACAAAAAAATGAAAAAAAGATATTGGATTTTTTTTTTTAATTTTCTAATTTTTTATTTATGTTTTTATCTGGTGGTAAGTTCTCTGAGAGTCTACTAATAATCTGTTGATGGTTTTTGGATTCTATTTTCTATCAAATATCTACCTACATGTCCTCTGACAATCTATAGATACTCTATTGATTGATTTTTTTTTAGTTTGTTTGGAAATATTTTCAAATTGATTGAAATGGGCCCCAAGTTTTAATGGTTTCCTAAGGGTTTTAAAAATATCACTCTATCTACCAATTTCATCTATATGAGTACCGCTCTTCAAAAAAAAATTGGTCATGAATTTATCTCTCAGCAACAGCTCTTAATTTTTATCACGGATGGGAACTACTCAATCGAGAAAGGGTTCTTGCTCATTTTGTTGGTAAGTCCTCTTAATGGGATCGTTAATTTGTATTTCCTATGGTACTCCTCACAATTAGTTATAAGGATTTCACCCAAGCACTTCCCATAGTTATATGGTTAGGTTTTTACCCTAATCCAAAATAGATTACAAAAAATTACATAATTGAGTTATGCAATAGAATAGAGTTAATATTTTCTAAAAAATTACTAAAATCAAGTATGTATTAGAATAGAGTTAATACTTTTTTAAGAAAAAAATTTCACTATAAATTAATATAATACCAGATGAGAGGATCTTCCTAAAATAATTAATAAAAATGCGTAAAATAGCAGGAATTAGTAGCACAAATTAAAACTTGACAGAGCACTTAAAAAGATTGAATTGATCGTAAGCCACTTTGAGTGGGAAAACTCCTTTGAGAATGATCAATATAATAATTTTTTGGATACCTTCATTGGACTCAACACTTATATGTGAATTCTAATCTAATCAACTACTACTTCCCATGAATGTGGGATAAAAAAAATGCTCATGGGATAACTTACAAATCATATGCGTTCATAGTAACTACTATATGATCAAAGTAAAGAGAAGAGATATCATGGGTTCATAACATAATTATATATAATTTTGAATTGGAGGTAGATTGAATTCATTTTAATTTTGAGGTAGTAAGATCTTATCTATAATCGAGCCTAGGTAGAAGGATACAATTGGATGTATCTCTGTGAATGCATGCACATTTTTTCGTAGGTTTGTTATAACATAGTCTCTAGTGTTACACCCCCTTACATGGTATGAAATGGAATTATATATTGTGTATAGTATGTCTCTAGTATCAATTATCATATTCTATGGTGAAGGCATGTGACTTGTTTGAAATATTTCTTCAGTGACTATATATGAAACATTTTGGCCTCAATGATTGTATATGATACTTTTTTACCTCAACACCCATATAGATAATTGCTTTAAAATGTGTACATTGAAAATTTTGATAAGAGTTTGAAACAAATGTATTTTCCATGTTTAAATACTTATTCCTCCCTATTTTCTAGAATCATCCCTATTACTACTCTAAAAAATAGAGATTTAGAATAAGGAGTTAGTCATGAAATATTCAAGTATATGAGTTCTAGAAATGACACTTTTATCTAAATTGGTCTATTACTAGATATAAATATCCTTGGAAATGAGTTCCATAAATGTCATGAATAATTTTTTTAGAGTTTATGGCAGATTTCATATTGTCGGATAAATGAAGGTCCTTTATAGGAAACCATCCAAGATGTTCCCTTGTTATATCATAATATAACCTGACATGGTCATTAGTTTCAAAATATAAAAAAATAATAATAAGCTTATTTTTTTTTCTATATAATACTATCTAATTTATCATACTCAGTATCTTTCAATATTTTATTTAATCTAGCCAAAATTAAATTCTATATTGATCGACCTGATAATCTATTTATTCATTTTTTAGCATGATCTCTAGTGCTTGTTTCTATTTTGAAAAATATATTGAACTAGCTCACACTGGTGGTGATCATTAGACATACTATGTCACTAAATCATAAATTATAGGACATATTTTCTAGTAGATCATTGAACCTTTAATCATATAATCAGACAAATTCACCAAGGTATTATTGGATCCTTTATAATGTTATAATATTCTCGTGTTCAAGCTAAAGATATTCAAATTCATCAATGTATACCCTTTCGATTCTTAATCATCCAAGCATGCTTCCATAGTATCATACTAATTATATAGACATAGAGTGAACCTAATCATAGTAGTGATAAACACCTAGTTTATTAGGTAATGTATCTTTAAAATTATATTCATGTTAGGTAATCTCACACACATTCTAGTGGCATGCCCCATAATTGTCCATCTTCTAAAGTTTTGATTGATAGTTTTTAAATATTTTAGATGAATTTGTTTTATTTGGCCTTGTGAATAAAATAATTTATTAGATAATCTAGATCCACCACCTCCAATATTTTCTCCCCATATAGGAAGACCCCAATGTTCTATTGTCTCACCTCCCTTCCTATAGGTATTACCATTGCCTTGTGTTTTATATCAAAATCAATTGTTACTTGTGTTTATTTCATCAATTTGGGGATAATTAGATCATCCTCCATCATATTAGATATGTTGGTTTATCATACACATTTCTATTATGAATACAATATTCATTTGTCTTGTTAACTAGTAATGAATTCTATTAATTTATGATTCTATCTTAAAATGATTTTAAAAAAACTCTAATTTCCTATCTTATCTCTAAATAAAATTTACTACACTAGTTTCTACATTATATAATTTTAAATGCTTAAACATAGTCAACTTCTCTATTAACCATTGTGAATCTTGAAATTTAATAAAAGACCTTAGTAATTCAGATCTCCAACATGGGTATAAATTTTTTTTCACTAATTTCTAATATGGTCTCATTTATATCTTAAATATCCATAGTGAACCACATAACCTATAAAAATGTTTGTGACATGTAATTTTTGTTTTAAACTCATCACCTTACTTTCCCTTAGATGTTATCTATTAATCCTAGCAAGAGCTCTCTACTTAGGTACACTACTTACACATGTGGCCTCTTAAGGTGTTTTCTTTCCCCTAAGATGTGATCATGCAATATTTATGATGTTCATATTTTTAGATATACCTCTTATTTTTCATTCTCATTATATGTGTACTATATTAATTATTCATTGTCCCTAACTATGTATCCTACACAAACCATGTTGTGTGGATATATGAATACTACCATTCAAGTCACAGTAATTTTTAATGAATGTTAAATTTTTTATATAAAATATAAAATAATTCAAAAAAAATAAAAAATCTAGAGAGGTGAATAAATTTAGATCATAGTGGTTTAATCAATCACTATAAACTACAAAATGCAACTCTCTTACACTCACAAAGATATCTACCTCTCATGTCCACATTATATATTACTTTCTCATCACTATTAGAATATTAGGTATCCATACCACTTATTTAATTTCTATACCAAATTCCACCTCTTCTTCCAAGCAAACGATTTAAATATGTGACTAACTAGCTTAAAAATAATAGTTCATGCATGAAATCATTTAAATACTCCTCATTAGGTTTCGAGTTCTAAATCAATAGTTGATTTCTTCTTTACAAGCTTTAAATTCTATATATCTATTGATTATTAGTTTTGTATAAATAAAAATATCATTAAAGGTCTTAATATTGAAACAATAATGTTTTCTAAAATTAATTGCACATAAAATTCTAATAGCTAAATAATATGAAACCATCGACCTGTGACATAATAGTTTTAATGGTGCAACTCATCGAATGTGAAAAATTGGTTACTTGGTGATCTCAAATTATGAATGAAGACAACTATTAATATTACATAAATAATCATGAGTACATCCATCATATTTGTAATCCATCAATAATTTAAATTATGGACTTCAATATCATATGTGTCCAACCATAAAACATATCTTGTCCATGCATATATATCAAAATTAACACATATGATAATGAAGATATAATGTATGCCCAAAAAATATGATGGAGTTCCTTATTGTAATTAACATAAAAGTGTACATCAAATTCTTCACTACCCATGGTGGAAAAGGGGATGTTGAATACACTAGTATTACCTCATTCTTATTACTACCATCCAAACCCTATACTGTAATGGAAGGAGAAAAAATATTTCTTTGTATTCTTCTTTTATGTGTAGGGGTATGTTTAAATATTTACATAACCAACCTACTTACAATGAATATTTAAAAACTAATTCTCTAATCTATGCCTCAATCTTTATATCCATAACATAGCCCTAGAGTACATGAATTTATACATGCACAAATGATATGTGTTCCCACCTAATATTTTATACCTATATGTGCATAAAAAATCATAGAAATATTTAAAATATATGAGACCCAAAATAAATTTTTATTTAGTCTTATACCATGATTATGTGACCCATATCATATTGAAGCATATGTTAATATTATCCAGAGTGAATTATTGTAAGGTGTGCTAAGGACATGCATTTCATTCTTTCATGA
>JARHVA010007229.1:182500-272500 GCA_037957365.1 Torreya grandis | reverse complement strand
AAAATAAAATAATAGAATGTTAAAATAGAATAATAATGGTAATAAATAAAGACAAATTAAAGAGATCGACACCAGTAGATATTATGATCAAGAGTCAATTGTTTGAAGAGACAATAGTATTAAGCTTATTTAAACTAGTAAATTCATTATCAGCCTCAATTTTTTATATAACTTATCAAATAATAGAATGGTGATGTCTAAAGTTAAAGCTTATAACATAGTTGTATGAAGTCAAAATCATTATAATTGTGGTAACTTTATCATAAGGAAGGTGATCCTTTTTAAAATAGTGTCAAGGAAACTTAAATTCTTCTTCTTGCTTAATGCACATTACTAGAGCTAATATTGAGTGTAAAGGAGACATCCATGATTGAAAGAACCCAAAAATGATGTTTTAAATCTATTTTTGGTTCATCATAATTAGAGTTATACTAACACACATAATTTTTACTCTTTGATAACTAATACAATCACATCTCAAAATTCTACTTCATAATTACAAATACAGTCATGGTTGGATATATAATTTCACAGGCATCAATGATAATCATATTTCTTAATATAATCTTATAATTCATGATTTAATATGATCATACACTATTATTCCTATAATGTCTTATACAATCTTTAATCAAAGTCCCAAATGTTTCAAAGTTATGTCACTTGTTAAAAGAAGAGCCCAAGTAATGACTATTATTAATACCAAGGAAAGGAGACTCATAGCTCACTTCCATAAAAAATGAATTACAAAACCAATCCTCATTAGTTATTTTCTAACCATTTAAGGGTTGATTGAAAGATACAGGCTCAATCAGATGGGTATGATCAAGAATTTGGGTTAAAAACTAAATAGTTTTTTAGTTTTCCTACCATTCATCACATCAAATCTAGGTTACTCTATTAAAGTTATAAGTAACCAATGTTTATAGTTGGAAGGATAGATAAAAATTTCTAGTAATCTAAGTTAAGTGAGTTTCTCTTCTAATTTATCCAACCTTTCTTGTTGAATAGGATCTAGTGAAATTTTCTTTTTAATTTGAATCAAAGTAAGTTTTGAGATGATTCAAATGAAACATCCTCTAATTAGCCTTAAGCTTATCATCAGTTAAATGTACAATAAGTTAATACATGACTAATTTATATCTTAAATAATAAAAAGGTATCAAAACACTAATAAAATTAATAAATGTATTGTAGATAATATAGTCATCTTAAGTGTTATGATTAATATATAGTTGATTAGTGAAGTACATTTTTATATTAAGTTTGAATTGGAAAATTAATATATATATATATATCATTTTTTATCCCAATTATATGGATTTATTATCTCTTAATTTAATATTGTATATTTTTATGATTTTGTAATATGGTTTTGAGAGAATGAAATTTTAATTGGTCTTGTAGAGAGGAAGAAGCAAAAAGGGAAGTTACTGCTAGTGACATTGATGCTAAGAAATAAAGTATAAGGAGAGTGAATTTGGTAAGAATCTTGATTGGGTTAGTTCTAAAAAATATATTATGAAATAAAATCATGATGATGAGGATCATGAAGCAAAGATAAAAATTTCAAACAACTTAGCTAAGAAAGGATATAAGAGAAAGGTAAATGGAGAAATTGTGGAGAAGAGAAAATATGAGAAACATGGTAAACTTATTTATAGGATAGATATTATGGATAAAATTTCAATATAAATTAAATTTTAATTTATTTTACTGTAAATTACATTATGACACAATCACATGGATCAATTAAAGGATAAAAACTATCATATGCCAATCAATTGAATATTAATCACATCATTCCTCATGTTGGTAACACTTTCAGATGTTGTTAAATGATTGGGTACAATTTGATAAACAACCATGCCTCTATTTTAGTTTTAGGTAATTTAGAATTTTTAACTTTGGAAGTATTCTATTTTAACATTATTATGTCTTATTACCTTTTAGTGTTACTTGTTTTTTAGGGAACTTGATATGAGATGGGTATATAAATATAGCATAACTATGGATATTCATTGTATTTACATTTATTCCTATGTTAGCCAATTGGAGTTAATGGTTACTCTCAACATTCATATATGAATCTATGAAAATTTAGGTATTTCAATCCTCAATTAGTCTATATTTACACCTACCAATTTCATTTTTTTTAAATTTTATATTCCATTATGCTTTGATGGATGTTTATATCCTACTCTAATGCTCCCATTTTGGCATTGTATGGGATGATGGAGGTAAAATTTTTGGAAAGTGTATTTCCACATACCATTTCCATCTTCTCTTGGTTAAGAAAATCAAATTTTCTTGTAAGAATTCCTATCCTTTTATTTTCCCATTCTTCCACATTCTCCACTTTTTTAGCCCAAAGTTATATGTATGTTTCATTAAAAAGAGTTGAATTAAATCGTCAATACTCTTATATAAAACTATAATAGAGTTATTTAATAAATACCATGTCAAAATTATATCAAGAGTGTATTTATAGGCAATGATGCATACCATAAAACATGATTTAATCAAATCAATAACATGGTCCATCTCCCCAAACAAATCACAATAACATGTTCTCATAATCTGAAAAGAAAACCTATTTCATTCTGAGTATAACAAATATCAAAATATGCTCTTTTAATAGTTTAAGCATGTCTTTATAGTTTTCTTCACTTATCATGAGTATTAAATTAATGTGTATCATCTTAGATAGCATAAAAAATAAATGAAATATATAAAATGTTAAATTTAAAATTGTTTTTACCATGTTACTTTTATTTCTTCATGACCTCCTATATATGGACATTTTTGAAAAGGTATAATCTCAAATTATAAGAATTTACAAATTTTATTAAAAGTGGATCATTTTTTAATCATTCTCAGAAATTCAAAATATAATCATTTTCAAAATAGTCTTTATATTTCTAGTGAGTAAGGATAACTCAACAACCTTTCTAGCATGTTTCTAGCCCAAGCCAAGACTGGAGCTTTGAAATAGGGTAAGGAAAATCATTCAAAAATTTGACTGCCCTGATATAGACATGAATGAAAAACATAAAATAAAATTATTTATCCCTTAAACTATGCCCATAAGTATATATAAATGGTATAAAAATAATAAGTGCAGCCAAAACAATTATGAAGTCTATAGTTTTTTGTTTCGATTAATGATCCCACAATCATTTCCAAATTTGATTAAATTATCAATTTTATAATAAAAACAAGTGAAACCAAAGGTATTATGAATTCCATAATCTAATTAGTGTCAAAATATTTATAGTCACTTGAAGGAGATTAACTTTCATCATTGTTAGTACCTTCGATGGGTGGGTAGATGTATAAAGTTTTTGTTCACAAAATCCTTTGTCCAAGTTACATCAGTGGAAAATTAGTTGGATGGGATATTATGAATATTTTAATTAATTCTAAAAAGGGATGAGATGGTTGGATTATATCTATGTCAGAGTGATGATTCTAGACACTAAATAGTTAAAATTTAATTCTAAATGTAATCTTCATTCTAATGAATAATTATTTTACTTGACTAGGATGTATATTAATATCATGATTATTAGATGCCTTTGTAGGCATCAAATTTTCAAGTAATTATCTAATCTATTTTTTAATGAAACTATAATTATTCCATGTATCATTTAAGATTAAAATCCCCTCAAGGCATTCAAAATGTTGTTAGATGATAAAGTAAAAATTATGTTTTTAATAATTCCATGAATTCAAAACTAGCATATGGCATATGGTCTTTAGGATATGTATCATTCTAATAAAAATTAATGTTACCCAATATATTACCACCATGTTAAAAAATCTATGAATTATAACAAAGTCACCAACCATTAATGACATGAGACACCCCATATGAGTTGTAGCTCAATCTGTTTCATTCTCTTGTCAGCCTTTACAAAATATAAAACTTTTGCCATATGTGCTCATGAAATTATTATTTGATTTATGTTACTATCAACATATTTATGTTTTTTTATCCCTAGATTTATAATCTACAATAGGGATACAATCCAATACAAAAATAATTAGTGATGATTAAATAAAAATCACCAACTATTGTTATCCCTACTATTTATGAAACCAATTTTCTAAATAATTAAATTCAACTACACATTTACTATTTATGAGATAAAATTGTAAAAAATTGAAATATTTATGATATTATATGAGTGTGTATTATATCACAAAGTTCAAATGATATAACAAATTGACTCCACAATAAAAAAAAGTCATCCATCATGTTTAAGCATTTTATTCCTAGAAATTATTTGAAATAATAAGAAGTTGAATGCACTGTAACTAATAACACTATAATTGCAATCAAATAAAGCCACAATAAATATTAAAATATTCATAAAATTAAATCCTTATTCTCTAAATTGATATCTATATTAAAATGGAATGGCTCTTTATTATCATTTTCACATGCTTCATTATAGAGGGAAATAACATTGTAGTCTTCACCTTGTTAGTGCCTAAAATTGCACTAAGAAATTTTGGGCCTTTATTAAAGTATTAGATCCCACATGTAAATAAAATAAAACACTCATCCCCACTCCATGCTACCCATGCCATATGGAATGTTTGAAAAGACCACATAGATAACAACCCCATTCTATTAAAGAATTGCGACATGGACATGTAAGAAATAACATAAATCATAATTTGTTAATTCTTGAAGGATGTAAAAAAAAGTCAAGGATTTTTTGGTCAAAATCAAATTGAAAATAAGTCATAAAACTCTATGGAACTCTAGGCAGGAAGATATAGTTGCAAAAAACAAGTATCAAAATTACAATTTGAAAATTATGTGTCTACATCCAAAGTCTGCTACAAAAATAAAAGGTGTGGGCCCATATGGTTATTGGTAGATTATTTACTTTAAAGTTCAAGGTATATTTTTCACTTTTGATATGCAAAGTGTTCACCGTTCTCCAAAATTCATAACACATCATGCAAAAGAAATCACTAAAACTTTAAACATTGACTACAAGTTTGACTTGCATCCAAATGTAAACACAATGTCAAAGTATACAAGAGAAACACATATAAGAAAAAAATATTAAAATGAAAATTTTCAATTTGCTTGTGAAATTTTAGATCCCATAAAAAAACAAAAGGCATAAGACATGGTGGAAATAGGGAACTGGAATGCAACTTAGGAATTTGCTAAGTTACAAATTTCTCATGAACTTTTGGACACTGTATGAGAAAATGAATAGGTGGAAAAATCAAAAAGGAAAGAGAAAGTTGACTAGAAAGAGATTCATTGACATTCAAACTATAGAAAGTATGTCTTTTCTATGGACAATTGATCTCAATGTAGAATCATCCTTTAGGTGTTGCTAGCATTTCTATTAGAGAGGCTTCATGAAGATCTAAATCACATGAAATAAAAGCCTTACATTGAGTCAAATGATGCATATGGAAGAAAATATGAAGAAGTATCTGAAAAACACTAGGAAAATCATTTAGCACATAATGAGTCAATAATTGTATATTTATGTCAAGGTCAATTCAAGTCTAGATTGGTGTGTCCAGTATGAAGCAAATTCTTAGTGACATTCAATCCCTTTATACACTTATCATTACCTTTTCCTTCAACCACAATCTGAAAAATCACACTAAACATATTTAGTATGAGAGGTAGTGCTTCACCCACACCTCATACTATAACTATACCCAAGTAGGGAGGATGTAAAGATCTAGTACACATTGTTAGCATTGCTTAATCATTGAGAAATGATGAGGAAATTTTTCTTATAGATATATACAATCACATAATAGTTCATGACTTTTAGCCATATGATTCACTATCTCTCCTTAAGGATGATCAGCTCCTAACATCTTATAGGCTTCCAAAGGATCAAGAGGAAGCACCTTTAGTAGATTTTATGCATCATTGGAAGAAAGATAGTCAAAGTACCTAGAAACCTTTTACCACACCTCTTGTAACAAATCTTTCATATGGTGTTCATAATAGATCTGATATTTAGGACCATTTTTGGACTTTGCCTACCCCCATTCTAAGAACAAAACTATTCTCATCATCATACCATCTTAAGACAATAAAGACATTTGGGTTTAATTTGGGAGTAGATAAAAATGTGCAAAGGGAAGTTGTTAAGCTGTGGATTCCAAAAGATGAGCCCTTAGATGATACTAATGGGAGCTCATCAAATCATGTTGATTAGATTATAGATAATAGCCATTGTAATGAATTTAAGGTCTCTTCGTCATTTTAACTATGGCTGGTAGATGAAAGGAATGTGAACATAAGAGAGTGTATACAAATTAGAGTAGGAAAATAAAAATGGAAGATGGACCTGATGAGTGATAAAATGTGAAGATATCATTGAAAAAGGCTAAAAAATAGGTCTCTTCCATCTATGTGCATGCTTGGTGTTGATGCCTCTAAATGCATCATAGATGCTCTTAGTTTTTAAAGAACACTTCTCATTTTAGAATTTAAAGAATTTAGAGCATGAGTTTTAGGTTATGGTGATTTGGTCACCTATGATGAAATAGTGATAGAGCGAGCAATGTATTTTGTAATATTTATAAAACTTGGTGGTTGGGAGCCACTTTGGTCCTCAATAATCTTTGCACAAGATGTAGTAATCTATAGTAATGTCAGTGGGTTATGATCAAATTCTAATATAAGACTATTTTAAAATGAATATTCACAATAGTTTTAAGCTATAGTGATCTGGTTTAAAAAAGATAAAAAGGGAAGGGTAGGGTAGAAACAAAACATGTTGTTGATGTTTACCTCAAACAACATGATAAATTTTAAATTATAACTAAACATACATTTATAGCATGAAATAGCATATACCCAAATCTTACCACACACTAGGCAAGTATCTAAGGACAGTATCAAGAAATACAAGTAAGACCTATCCTTTCTTTAAATATTTACTACTGTAGTCAAATAACATGTGCACATACTTATTTAGCATGAATAAAACAAATTAAACCCAGGAACATTAAAAAAATCTAGCATTTGCATAAATTAGCAACCCTTTATTGAAGATGCATGTCCTAAATTCTTAAAAACCATTCAAATTTGAGATCTAAAATGAATAATTGAGAGAGAAGCGAAATGACAATTAACACAAACAAGATGAAACAATCTTCTCAGAATTCTCTACTTGTATTAATTGCTTCCAAGTTTACACTAGTTTTGTACCTCAAAACTCCCCCTCCTTTTTTACAAATGACAATGACCCTTTTATAGATTTCAAGGAAGCATGTTGGTCAGTTGTATCAAATTAAAAATGTACAAGTGTTAGGACATATGTCCTCTTTACAAAGGTTTCTATAATACATTGATTCTTTCCATGTGGACTAACCTATAGCCAATATGTTAACAAAATGCACATGCCTGTACAAAAGAATATTATATTTTTAGAATTCATAATGTTCTGACAAAAGAGAATATTTTTAACTACTTGGTAGACCTTGTGATAATGAGGACCCTTAGTTCTATTGAAGTAACCTCAACACCTTTTCATGTTTTTCATCAACTAACTTCAATTTGATAGTGGCTCAAAGAGGAGCTCATCATCTTGATCTACCAAATCATCCCAGTCCCTATCATTTCTTTCTAAAGCCTCCTTAATGTTCTTTTCCTCCATTGTCTTCTTTTCTACAATTAGGATCATATCCATGATCTTATTGTTTTCACCTCTAGACCTATGTTGGATCTTATTCCTCACCTCCTACATAACCAAAGTGGTCCTATGTCTAAATTCATCATCCACAATGATGCCTATGGAGGTGAGCTCTGTAGGCTTCACAATCATGGTCCCCAAGAATTTTTCAATTCTTTTCCATAGCTATTTCTCATCCTTGATAATCCTATCCAAGGATTGGTACCATGCACTTAAACTATTTATTTTATCCAAAATAAAGCCTATTATGGTGTTGAGGTGAGTAATGTTGATAGTTTTGAAACCAAGGATTTCATCCCCTATCAAGATGCTAATCAAATCCTTTATTTTATCTTTGGAAACCTGTCATTGGGTGATTAAGCCCTTGGATATTATATCCTACAGGGGTAGTTCACTCTATATTATCTTTATTAACTTTAGAGAGTCAAACATGTCATGTAATTATATCTCAAACATTTCAATCATGGAATCAGGAACTGAAAAAATTGCATGTTTCTCCAAATCTTCTTCATGTTTCTAAAGGATCTTTATTTATTATTTCAAGCCCTTGATTCTAGTTTATAATTGGGATAATTGATCTTTGGCTAATCCAAGTATATCCTCCTCATGGATGGGTTCTTGACCTAGGATTTAGCCTCTAACTAGGGTTAATATAACAAAGGGCTCCACCTTTTGAAAAGTGAATTCATCTTCACCCATCGTAACTTTCTTTATTTTTAATCTTTCCAATCCAATAATGGTTGGGTCAAATTAGATACTTGGATACTTTCTAAAGGCATATCATTTTGGAGGCTCTAGGACTTCCATTTAAGTGTTATATAAAGACCGAGGATCAGGCATATGTCTTTCTTTTTCTTCCTTTTACAAAGCCACTATCCAAGACTTAAGCTCCTCATGAACTGTGATGTTGATAGATTTTGTGATGGCCCATTAATGGTGCATAGTTATGATCTATTGTATGTTTTAATATATGAACTATTCAAGAATGGTTAGACCATAAGTTAGGTTCTCATCACTTAACATATTAACCTCACTCATAGGGTGAGTGAGGGTTAATCTTGGATTCCTAGTTCATACTAGGACCAATGCTAATTTAGCCATTCTCTTTTGAGGGGTAATATATATAATTATGTCCAAAGTTATCTCCTTAAAATTTTATTTTCTTGTTTCCTTAACTTGGGGTTGAGTTTCTTCTTCTTGAGTTTGAGGCTCCTCTTCATTTGAGCCATAAGCACTAGCTAGTGCTTCTAAGGCATCTTTCACTATTTTTATAGGATATAATGCTATCATGTCAATGTATTCAATTGGAGACTCTAGATTTTTAGGTTGGGCAAAATATTATGCCCCCTTACTAGGTCTTTCTTCAATCTTTTCTTTCTTTGGCTTTTAAGCAATTTCTGCCACCATGGTTGTGAGTCCACATGTTGCTCACAAGTGGTTTGTAATCAACCTCTAAGCTAATTTTCACTTATTTAGATGGTAATTGGACTCTTTCTATCTTAATTGTGATCAAATTGGGATCAAATTAGGGATTTTAAGGACATTAGGGATTTTTTGTAGGTATTTTCAATTTTTTAAGGTGAAGGTTATTTGCACTTAGTTGAACTTGGTGATGGGATTTGATTTGGACCTTTGCCTTTATACCTTTGCCTTTTCTAAACCCACAAAATATTGGGTTCTATTTTATTTCTTAAGTGGCATTGATGTGGTACCTAGCTATCATTTTTGTAGTAATTTGTTCATAAATGCTTTGAAACTTAACCGTTTATTTTTAAAATTGTCTTTGATCTCACTCCATCAGATTGATCCATATAAATCAATGTAGATCATTGATCTCAATCCTAATAGTTGTACACCACTGGCTATCCTTTGTAATGGGCCCTGTGGTTGCACCACTTGGCAATCTTGTAAGCTTTTTGAGCTCTACTTCTTTATTAGTCTCATAGTTATCTTACACATGCCATGTGGTATTCTCACAATATTTTAAGTCATTCATTAAATAATCCATAGTGTTCTTACTTTGTTCGATCATGTTGGTCAGATTACGTGTGAGCCATCAATCTTGAAAAGGTACACTAATGTTAAGTTAGTATCAGACCATGTAAATAACTTAGGTTAAGTATTTTAGTTTGAGTTCTTTACATGGAAAAAGGGGACCTGACATAAAAAGAAGACTTAACTTAAGATTTTTGACCTATGGTTTTTATCACATTGATGAATACGAGGAAACCCTTTGGGAAAATACTCTAAGATAGCTTCATACCATAGGGTCTCACATTTTGTAAAGCCTCACTAATAAGCCCATTAAATCTTTCACAATACCATGGGTGTGTGTGTGTGTGTGTGTGTGTGTGTGTGTGTGTGTGTGTGTGTGTGTACACACACACACACATATATACATATACCCTTGTGATCTTGTGAAAGTTTTTATGGCCTTATTAGTGAGGCTTGAATAAATGCAAGACCCTATGGTATGAAGCCTTGCTCACACACACACACACACACACACACAAAGCATAAGGTTTTGAACTAAGGTCTACTCTAATGTAAAAAAACATTATTCAAATTTATGATACTATTCAAGCTAAGCATGTGATATTTATAATTGTCCCCTATGTACATTCAAATTTTAAATCAAAACATATCTTAGAATTAATAAAAATCTAGTCTTAACATTGAATCACCAAAACATATAAGTATTATTAAGGTGACAATATGTTCATTTATCTAATTGGGATTGGTCTGTGAGTTTGAATTTTGATGGTCTCATTGACGTCAATGATGGCCTCACGAATGTTAGTGACATTTGCATAAATGTCAAAATTAAGATCTATCAATATATCATCAAGATTTAAATTTGATGTCCTCATAGACATCAATGATAGCCTCATGTACGTCAAATTATGGGTGTAAAAAATTTAAATTGAGTCTCATGGAACACAATAAGCCCTATGGAAATTTTGACCCACTACGTGTTGTTAAATTGGCTTCATCTAAGTAAGCATGAACTATTGATCATGATTTGAGTAGATGGATATGATTGGTTCCTATAGGATAAGGCTTTGGGACTTATCAAGTCCATCTCATGCCATCCAAACATTTCCAACTGACTTGCATGGGGGTCATAGATCATGCAGAGAAGCACACAACTTAAGTTAGGCCTCATGGAAAATAAGGATTAGGATAAAATCTAAGGATTAAGGTCTTGTTTATGTTAGTAAACATGAATGGGGCCTTAGGATTATGATTATAGACTAAGCTTTGTGTAAATAAAGTTAGAGTAAGCTAGGAGTTTAATAAAATGGACCCTACAAATATTAATTTTGGACCATGTTAAAAATAAAATGGGATAAAGGAACTCGGGATGTGAAACGGACCAAATGCATAACTTTTAGATTAGGGTTGGGTCATGTTGAGAAACATGACCAAGCCTTAATATAAATATTAGGCTTAAATCCATGGACTATTTAAAATGTTCCTACTAAAATTATTCTTGATATTTTTGAATTTGGGTCTAAAAGAATCATGTGCTAGGGTTTTTAGATGAGGGTTTAAGGAAGATTGAACATGGATTCAATCTTAACTTTTAAGAGAGCAAAGGCTAATAAAAGGTCAAATTGAGATGGAATTATGAAACCCAAATATGATCCCATCAAGTAAATCTCCATTAAACCTATGATCTAAAACATAAACATCCACTACTATCAATATTAGGCAAACTTAAACCAGAACCATGAACATAGAAGACCAACTAGACCAAGGGGTGGATGATCTTCAAATGTAAATAATATGGAAAACATGTTAGTGATGCTCTAGTCAAGTGAATTTTTAGTTTCAAGGTACTCATTGCACAATTTAACACATGGGTCCAAATTTTTCAAAAAATAGTGGGTATGTTGACCTCAACACCTGGTAAAGATTAAAAATTAGTATCTATGAGTAGTGGGAATAATAAAGATTCATAGCCTCCATTGAAAGTTGATTCAAGAAGGAAAAAATTAGTATTCCAAATGATATTAGTTTTGTTTATTGAAAATGTTCATCTCTACATGGCAATATAAATTTCTGTTGGTGAATGTTTCAAATCCAAATGCATTATGCACAAAGAAAGCTTATTATGTTGAAGCATCATATAGATAAATGTTTGGCATTTGGAAAAATCCTCTACATATGACATTCCAAACCAATATGGAATAGAGTTAAGTGAAATTCAATAAATTGTAAGTTTCAAAAGTTGTAGATGAGGCCCCCAAAGTCCCTGAGAGATTTTGGTGGGAGATGCAACTTGCAAATTGAAACTCATAAAAATGCAAGCTGTAATGTGCAATCAATTCTACCAATGCTTCCAATAAAAGTAAGTGGAGGAAAAATTCAACCCAAAAGGTGCTTTAGGGATATTTTAGGGGGGAATGTAATTTTTCAAATGTGTAAATTGCAAATTTCACTTGGATCTCCCAAACCCACTAGGCAATGCCGGTCAAACATGGGCTCCTAGTTTAAAGTGGAACTTTCAAGGCCAATTGCAATTTTACACTTGTGAAAATTGCAAATTGCGCTTGGAGTTTTTACTTCCCTATGGAAACTTTTGAGGGGAATGGTAACTATAAATTATAATTTTTAAATTTAAATTTGCACTTGTAGATCCCAGTTCCCTATGGAAACTTTTGAGGGGAGTTGTAACTGTAAATTTCAAGTTGCAAATTTGCAAATTATAATTTGTACTTGGAGTTCCTAGTTTCCTGTTGTAAATTTTAAGGGGAACTAAAACTACAAATTGCAATTTTCAAAGTTATAAATTTTAAATGTGCTACTGAGTTCTATATTTCCCCAAAACATAGAAAAGTGCAAAATTGCTAATGGGACTATAAGTTCCCTAAAAGGATAAAAATTGAAAAGAATTACATTTAAGCATTAAAAATTTTAAGAGGAAACCCTAAAATTCAAAATGTGAAAATATAAAATTGTTTAAAAGGCATATTGGATCAAAAAGATGAAAAGGGCAAATTAACCTAAGTATTGCATTTTTACAAATGTTTTACTTATTCGAACAACTCCATGGGATAAATATTGTAAGTTTGTAAGATCAAGGTGGGCCATTTCAAAGAATATTTTTTTAAATGGCCATGGATCTAGAATATTCTCATGAAATCATTGTAAATTAGGGGTGTTCTTTAGAGTGCATAAGAGGAAAGGTAGTTCTCCAAGAGACTCCATATATGCAAATGAGTGTTCAAAGGCATATCAAAGCAATTGCACAAGAAGACAAAGGGTTTGTTTGTCTCCAAAATGAATATTCTCCTTCAATCTCAAATTAAATGCATTTCTAACTAAGAAATCAAAGGTTTTGCTCCAAATCTTCATCATTACATGTAGAGGCAATTACAAAAATCATTTTCCTTACCAAGGCATGAAGATTATGGGTATGGCAGTTGGAAGTATCTTGGCAAAACTTTGAGAGCTAATTGCAAGTTTTCAATATTGTAAATTTCAACCCATATTCCCATATTGAAAATGGGTGAGAAAGGTTGTATAAAAAGATGGTTTTCCTCTTTTTTAGGTTCTTGTTGGTTGTTAGTTTTTTCTAAGTCTAGGATCTTCCAAATTTTGGGATCCATTGTTGTGTGTATGTATTATCTCTCTTGATAATGTAGTTACAAATGTAGAGCTATTAGTAAACTCTGAGAGCATGTTTATGTCTCCCTTATCAAAAGATCAAACTCACCATGTTTGTCCCCATGGCAACATTCTAAAAGAAAGATGTATGTAAGATTCTCTTTCAAGATAATGGAAATTACTTTTGTTTCATACTCTTTCCTATTAATGAAATTCAATGAAATGTTTTACATACTCTATTGATTGGATATCTAATTTTATGTTCATTATTAGTTATCATCTTAGGCTTAAATCTAGGTTATAAACCCCTTTTTGTATTTTGATTTGAAAACATGTTATTAAATACCTCTTAAGGGCACCCTAGGTTCATGGATTCAATATAAAAATGTATTTGTAATGTATGATGTAGGGTTTCAGGAATCATTTGGGTATTTATATTGTATTGGCACCAATGGATGCAAATCACTCTTGGTGGTTCCCCTTAACTTGTATTTCATTTTTTATACATATTTACAATGATTAATTTTATGAATTTTGAATTAATATCTACTATTTGAAAACCACTAACATACCACTCTTTTTTATAACTATCTAACTATCTTACCATGTTTTACCCTACAAATAATATACCATGGTAAATATTTTACATGTTATTTGCATGTAGATGCATAAATATTGCCTATATAAAATGTGTCTGTATTTTATGCTTTGAAGCCTAGAAATTCAATATTCTAGTTAAGCCCTATTTTTTAAAATTCTTTAAAATAAAGGATGAAATCATATCTTCATCTGTATAAAGTAGCTTGTATGTGACTTAGATCATTTTTTCATTCTGTGTGACAACCCTTCAAAGTGGAGTGAATAAGTTTGGTTATGTGCTGGTCATATTTGTGTTTCCTTGTGCAAAAATTCCCGATGGAGATTGAATTGAAGTATCAATCTATGTGAAAAAAATACCCTCAGGTCATCTCAACCTGGTTCAAGTAGATCCAAAAGTAGCAGGTAGATGACCATACCCTCTGTTTCTACCTCCCAATCATTGTTTGTATTTGGTCCATCTATGTGCTAAACCATTCCCTAGATATAGAAACATATCAATGGGTTTTTCATCCATATTTTCCATTTTATTAAGTGTGCAAGGCATATCAAAAGAGATGTATAACTAGGAAGCAACACTCTATAGACACAATTATCAGGACTAAAAATACACTTGTGGTACTTATGTTGATGAGGACTCTTGCAGAGAGTTGTAAAAAATTATAGGTTATCAAGTTCTCTACCTATATTTGATGCAAGTGATCTTAGTTGTATTTTCAAAATTTGTTTATCAATATTAGCTCATGTGTTTGAAATTTGAGCTTATTTGAGTATGATTTGACTATTGTAGTTGTCAATGACACAACACTCCATTGGAAATGTGTGAGGACTTTAAATATTTGATAAATTGACATTTACTAAAATTATTACAAAGAGCTAATTATTTGTCATGTTTAACATGGTTTCCCCTATTTGAATATGAATTTGAAATTTTTAGTGTCTTTCATTTCATATATCATCACTAATTTTAGAAATATATAGTTTTATTATGTATCACTACATATTTGTAAACTATTATATTCTAGAAGATTGCTTCTAGTGGTGACTCCAAAACATCATCTAGTTTCAAAGAAATATTAGTGCCCATATTAAATATCTTCATCTTTGAGTGTTATTTTGCTTGCAAATATAGAGGGACTGAGGTCATCCTTCAAAGTTGACTCATCAAAAAAACTTGTATCACCCTTAAGTATTTATCAAAGAAGAATGAGACAAGTTTTGAGGCCAATTGAAGGATAAAATTCAGCTGTAAAAGAGTGTTTAGACTATCAAGATTTTGGTGATTTGTTGACATTCCTATTATTGAAGATTATCATAGTTCTTTTGACCATTTAGAATCATATATTATAATTTACTATCCATCTCATTCTCGACCACCTGAATATCCTCCTAAGTTAGATCTACCAAGTCCCCCTCACTCACCCCCTTATAACCCTTTGCCATTGGATCTTGAACCCACCATTAAATTAATCATCAGGAATAGTGATCAAGATGAGAATGAACATCCTGTATTTAATATTCCTAGGTTTAGACCAATTAACTTTTATGAAATGGAAGGTTATCTCAATGAAGTCCTGAATGAATTACAAAACCACCTTCCTAAGTTTTCAAGGGAATAATGCAGTGACTATTGATTAGCATTTGAGGGATTTTCACATTATCATTAAGGATTATGAGATTAAGCATGAGTGTGTTAGTATTAAGTTATTTTTTCACAAACTAGAATAGCATGCATATGATTGGTTCAATTCCCTTCCTCACGGATGCATTTGATTCATGGGAAGAAAACAAAAATATTTTCAAGATTCAGTTTGGTGATAGGATTCATCCTATATTTCTTTTGGCTAAGTTTGAAAACATAAAGCAGAACCCTAATGAGTGTGTAGGACTTAAATACATGGTTGGATAAGACAATTGTGAGGCTTCCTAAAAACATTAAGTCTAGTGATACAACGTGTTTGATTAAATATTGTGATACCTTTGACAAGAAAGTTGCATACTACTTGAGGAACAAGGCTCTCACATTTGATTGTGATTTGAGGAATTCCATATCTCTTAATATATGTTATAATATTAAAAATAATGAAACTAGTGTCACATGTGAACCCTAATAAAGACATACGCACTCATTCATGCTCAATTTTCCTATAAGGTATACCCATGATGAGATAAGGGACCACTCACAAGAATCACTTTTGAGCTTACATAAAGTAATCTTATCAAGCATTTTCCAATACATTTTTATTATGTATGAATACTTTAGTTTCACCTAGTCAAAAAATTGTATTTGAAAATAGAAGATCATAGTTTGGCCCTTATTGTATTACTTGTATTTGTCTAACAATGTAACCAAAGATGGAGAGAATAGCATAAGGCTATTTCATTATTCCCTGGTCTTTGATTGCATCATCAAACCCAACCAACATGGTTGGTGTTAATATGGAACTAAAATTATGATGATGATTCTAGCGTCATAGACATGACATCATTTGGTGCTAATCATGATAGAGTTTTTGATGATAGAAAGGTTGTCTTTCTATTTTCATTTTGTAACTATAATTTTTTTCATTTAGATTCTTTATTTTTATGAATTATATTTTGATTGATTTGGATTTAATATATAGTACATGAAGTACAGGTAACATGGAAAGTAGTCTACAATAAGGAGTCATCTATAATATACATTCCCCCTGATTAGTGATTTATTGTTAGTCCCATCATCAAGTACAATGCTATTTATGATATCAGTTAATTTTTATTACATTGTGTTTTTATTACTAATATGTGTAGTAACTTAACACATTTATTCTTTGAAATTGAAATCAGTATTGGAGCACTTGGGAAAGATGAAACAAATATTGTGTTTCTAATGCAAGCATGTGTGATAGTAACATTTAACATGTTATATATGACATTCGACTCAAAACATGGTAGGAGTATGAATCATAGAAAATAATAAAATATAGAAGACTTTAAATCTTGAATTAAGCATGGTATGAGCTTCGTATCATTCTTGTTATAGGGAGGGATTAAAGCTAAAAAACAACTCAATTTTGGATCTGCTAAAGAATACAAAGGAATAAGTATTTCCTTGCAAATAATAAAAATAACCCCCGCCCCCCCCCCCCCTCGCTCTCTCATTTAACTGAAAACTTCAATACATTTAAATAAAAGGAGAATTAGATTCCTACTAAAACTACCTTCTATTTTCTCCTTGACCTACATAAAATCTACATTAACATCCACATATTCATCCATGTGATATGTTATTTTTAACTAAAAAAATAAAGCCCTAAGTTGATAACTAAAAACACCTAATTATTATGCTACATTTATGCACTTCTAACATTCCCACTAAACCTAATAATTCTAAATCAGACCCTAGTACACTAAATCTTGCTTTGAAAAACTTAAACTTGATTACTAGTAATGCCTTTGTCAATGCATCTGCAATAATCATTTTAATTTCAAAATAATCCATTTGTACATAATTCTTCTCAATTTTCTCATGGATGAAATGGTATTGTATCCATATATGTTTAACCTTTATGTGATACTTTGAATTATTTTTAAAAGCTATAAAAATTTGGCTTTCACAATTTAATATTGTTTATTAGACCTGATCAACCTTGATCTCCTAGAAAAATATTCTCAACCATATCAATTATTATGTGGTTTGACATGTTGTTATATATTTTGCTTCTACAATATAAAGAGAAATGATTTATTGTTTCATGATTTCCAATGAGACCTCACCTTCACTAAAGATAAAACTAAACCCTGAAGTTGATCTCTTACTATCCATCACCCCTACCCAATATCCATCATAATAACCTATAAGATTTGGATTTTTTCAAAAATACCACTATATTTAGTTTTGTGCTTAATTTTTCATTGAAGATATATGAAAACTTATTTTGACTTCAATACAATGTTATGGTTTAATATTTATGAAAAATTGGCTCACAATGGTTACATCATATGCAATATCGGGTCTGCTAGAAACCATTGCATACATTAGGATCCCAACATCATTCTCTTATATAACCATACTCATATAATTTTATTTTTATTGTGTTTTGGAACACATTTCCAAAAATAGCTAACATACTTCCATTGGAATACTTATTGGTTTGATATTTTTCATTATTAATTTATTGATAATGTTTCTAATGTATCTCTCTTGATTAAAATGGATTTTCCTCTTCTATGTATTTCATAAAATTTGAATGCCCAAGTAATAATGAACCTCATCATAATTGGTCATCTCAAATTTTATAGTGAATTGAGACTTAATAAGTCTAATATCTTAAGATAATTACTCATAATGATAGTGTCATCAACATATAAATCTAAAATGATCATCGACTCACCAATATGCTTAATCTAGACATTTGAATCAACATTGTGATTCATTTATCCTACATTTTGGATAAACCCATCAATATACATGGACCATACTCTTGAGGACTATATTAGTACATATAATTTCTTATTTAACTAGAATGTGAACTTATCCTTTTCCTATTTCATGTAAGCTTCATATTATTCTAGATAAACATATTCCTTTAAAAACACACTTAAAAATGTTATTTTTATATTTAGTTGGTGTACATGAATATCTAACATTGTTTCAATTTTTAGTAGGACTCTTTTAGATGGTATCTTAACTACATGTGAGAAAGTGTTATGATAATCAAAACCTATGATTTGGGAGTAATATTTTACCTCCAAATGAGCCTTTTAGCATTATATCGATCATCTAACTTATATTTTTATTTGAATAACCATTTACACCCAATTACTATTCTTCTAGGTGTAAAACTTGTGAGTTCCCAAGTTTGATTTTTTATGAGTGATTGATATTAGAGATCTATTCCTTAACTCCAATGTGATAATTAAATACTTTCAATTCCTTCTTAGACATTGAATGGCTTACAAACTTCTATAGGAAGTATGTTTGATTCCAATGTCCTATTGATCTATGAAGTTGTATCCCTCCTTGTACATTTATTATGTGTTGTGTGGATGAAATTTCTGTTGATCTTGTTGGACTAAAATCCTCATGCTCATATTCTTCTTTGCATCTAAGATCATAAAACCTTGTTTCTAAATAACTTTAATTTTCCATCTCTGCTTACTAGAATCATATGTGTTATAGGATCATAAATTTGGTCTCCCTTTAAATCTTGACTATATCTAACAATTATACATTTATTGATCTTATCATATATCTTACTTCATTCTTCATCTAGTATATGTGCATATGTTAAGCAACCAAAAATTCTCAAACCATTGATAGTTGCTTTGATTCCATTTAATGCTTCATAAGGTATCTTATTATGTAATGCAGTAATTAGAAACATGTTAAGTATACATGAATTTGAAACTAATTCAAATCAGAAAACATTTGACAACCCACCATTATTAAGCATACATTTGATACTTTCAACAAGAGTCATGTTCCTTCTTTCTATAACACCATTCTTCTATGGTGAATATAGAGCAATGTAGTTGAGTTTGATCTCTTCCTTTGCACAAAGTTTTTAAATAATTTTAACTATATTCATGCTGTTATCACATCTGATCTAAGCTAGAGGTTTTTGTAACTACTTCTCACCAAATGATTTGAAAATTTTAAACAATTCTAACACATGATTTATTTTTTAGGGAAAAAAGGTAATTATGGAGAGATTGTCAATAAAGGTAATAAAATATGTTGTCCCTTTGTGTGTTACTATTTGCATTGGACAAAAAATATATGAATGTAAGAGATACATTGATCTTTAGCTCTTTTTGCTCCTTTCTTTGAGAAATGGAATCTATGTTGCTTGCCCAAACAATAGCCTTCACACATTCTCTACTCAATAAATAGACACAAATATATATATTATACAAGTTTCTCTCTTGCATACCTCAAGTGAATGTATATTTTCATGTCCACATTTATGATTCCAAAGCACTAAATCTAATCTTCAATTATTTATCACCACTTTAGGTGTTATTGCACATAACTTGTATTTGTCTCCTTTAGGACACACACCTTGTTGTCAAACTATAAAAATATTCCAGCATCAATAATTTTACTAATTGTAAAAATGCATTTTTCTATGTCAATAAAATACAACAAATATAGGATTTACTTAAGTGAACCATCCCTCATCCAACATCGTTAATAAGATATTTCCAACTCCCATCATCTCATGTTTGTTTTCATCTCTACTATTGATAGTCTTCCATTTGGGTACTTCTTTATATGACATAAGCTAACATTTCTCAAGGGTGATACGTTCAATATCTATTAAATATATATAATAACACTTTAAAACACTATAATTTGGGAATATGGTGACCCAAAAATATGCTTTTGGTCATTACTTGAAGTCATGTTAGCTTCAACTTTCTTCCTTTTCTTTACCTCTTATGTTGGCACCAAGATCGAGAATAATAATTCAAAAATTACATTACGGATATAGTTTTCAACACAAAAATATAACTATATTATTTTGAGAGATTGATTTACAAATAAGGTGAAAAGATTTATAATCTTTCAAGGAGGTGGTTACAAGACTCAACCAACATTCCTGTGAACCAACAAAGCTACTAACAAGCTCATTAAATTAATTTACTAACAAAACATAAATCAAATAAATAAGTATAATCATGAATCATAAATGTCCCAACAAACTTCCCCTTTATCCAAAGGGTTATGAAAGGTGAAATAACTAGAGCAATGACTCTAAAATCATCAAAGAAACTCTATTACAACTGCAAGTGGTGTATTATACCTCTAGAACTGACCAAAAACTATGTCACTCCATAAACTATTATCCAACCCTTGTGAGTTGTGGTAAAAAATGATTGATAAATATGATCAAATCTTACTCATCCCTTATGATCATTGTACCATACTATAGTAAAACATGATCCAACATGTCTAACTACATCGACCTACATAAGGTCCCACATAGAAACCCGTCCAACTAACAAACCCATACTCTATATGGTACATCTCCTGATGCCCAATAAACACTAATGACCTTTGCTCAACATTGAATATGCTAGCAACCCCTGTCAACTCGTATTATCATTGATGACTTATCAAAGACCAATAAATATAATATCGTCTCCCCCTATCAAGCGAGAGGTGAGAAGTTGTGCACCAAGAGAATCAAAATCAACTAACACTACCTGGTCCATGTCATGAAGCGCAAATGAGAGATCCAAAACTAAAAAAATTGAAAGAAGCGAACTACTGCTACGAAAATTTCTATTCAAGCATTGAACCCATACTCTAAGCAAATAGCTAACTGGAAAAGGTGACTATCCTCCAACCTCTAATGGATCATCCAACCTCGAATTTTCACTTAGATGATGTCAATCAAAAGGATCCTGGGACAAGTAATGGATGGTGTGTTTGTCAATAACATAAGCAAAAAGTGATAGTGTGAAAATTATCATTTGGAAGGTGTCAGTTTTAACCAAAAATTCACCTTTATACATTAGTTTCATTATATTGGTTGGAAAAATCATATAAAGACACTTCAAATTACAAAATTGACCATTTTGTTATGTCCAAAATGTTTAAAAACCTATAATTTGACTGGTCACATGACCACCTTTACATAACAAAAATGATTAGTCAAAATTTTATCTCAAGAAGCCATAACTATGCCCTTATATTGCCGATTTGACCCTTACCACTCCATTACAAAATGATGTCAATCAATAATAATTTTGATCATAATAATATCAATGGGTTTTGAACCTTGATCTCTTTGTTAAAAAGAGACTAACAAAAATTGTGCTATCCAACTCTCCCTTAATTACTTCAAAATTATTAAAACAAATTAGTCTATATATGTCTTTTGATGGGGATGTGTGGTATAAATTTGTATTTCTCTCACACACCCAAAAATAAAAAACTACGCTGCCTCTTTACTTGCAAAGGTAAAAAGAAGAAATTTTGACCAAAAACTATAACCATTGACCTTTTTTTAACATGCAACGTGTATAACTTCCATAACCCACTTTCAAACCTACATGATAACGGCTCTTGAGGAAGAGAGGAAGAAAATGTTGGGAGTATTAAAACCATGCAGGAAGCCGCTGATTTGATAGAAAAGCTTGTTGATCCAAGTGCTCAGTAAAGTTTTGAAAGATGCACAAATAGAATGTTTGAATGTTGGTAGAAGGTTTCCTTTATGTGGTAGATAAAAAAAAAACCTATTGCACCATTATCTACCTACCATGGATTGCTTCTTCTCACTTTATCTAAACCCTCGAAAATCTAATTAACAAGCCCCACTTACACATAACCTCATCAGTCACAGCTATAAGTTTCAGCTTCTACTTGGGCTTAGAAACCTTTTGCTAATATTTTTTTATAAAATTCAAAACTATAAAAAAACACATGCCTATTCTCTAGCAGCCACCGTACTTGATGGAAAATGTTCACAAACTTCAAAAAATAAAAATTATACCATTGTTTTAGAAGAGCGTTGAATCAAAATAATTGTAAGTCATTTTAAACCATACAAATTGTTTACAAGGGTGGAAATCTGATGTTTGAGAACTGAAAACTTAAAATTCAATCAAAAAACTACCACTATTCAATCCTACTGCGCAACTTTCTCTCTTCAAATGTCTTCAATGTCTCGAAGCGCCATACATTGACTGTGATTTGATTACACAAATTCATTCACAAAAAAAAAAACTCTCCTTCCACTTTCAAATTCATGGCCTCCTCCAAGATGTGGCTCTGCATATTTTTTCACTTCTCAATCTCGTCTTCAATTTAGCAAAGCTCTGATATCAATGTTAGCACCAAGACCAAGAACAATAATTCAGGAATTACATTGCAGATATAGTTTTCAATATAAAAATATAATTATATTATTTCAAAAAAGTGATTTACAAAGAAGGTGAAAAGATTTATAATCTTTTCATGAGATGGTTACGAAACTCAACCAACATTCTCGTAAACCAATAAACCTACTAACAAACTCATTATATTAATTTACTAACAAAATATAAAACAAACAAATAAATATAACCCTGGATCATAAATGGCCGAACATCTTATACCCATACTAACCACTTTCTGCATTGCTTCTTAATATGTCTAAGAGCCCCATAGTGAATGTTGTACTCATGCTAACCACTTTTTGCATTGTTTATTAATATGTCTAAGACCCCCATAGTGAATGTTGAATCACTTCTTTTTATCCTCCTTTGTGTCTGTACCATTCTTTGAGACGTTAGACTAGGAGAGATAAGACTTTAATTCACTCTTCTTCATTGTTTTACCCTTATATATTACTTTAAACAAATGTTGTAAGATTCTCATTATACAAGCCTGCATCCCACCTCCTGATTTCTTGTTGAAGTAGCACTATTACTACAGAAAAAACCAAGTTAGCTTCAGTGCTTAATGTTTCTATCAATCCATAATAGTGCTTAAGTGTCATAATAGTGTCTTCTTCTAAAATCACTGACCCAGACACTAGCAATTGGGTTTTTAGAGACTTAAACTAGTTTGTGTTGTCTGATAGATTATGTGTTTTCTGCATCTTTAACTGAAAAAACCTTCTTCAAAGATATAATCTCGTACTAACATTATTTGATTCATATAACTTAATTCATCCAAGCATCCTTTGTTATTCTTGCTTCGCTTACATGCAAAAGTACATTATCAATCAAAATTTAAAGTATATGGGAATGAGTGCTACCTACATTTGCCTACCACTTACTGATCAAATTTTCAACCTGGATAGGCTTAATATTAATCACTTCTCTGTCTTAAAATTTCTGATACTTCTCTCTGCAGCTTCAAAACTCATGCCTTGATGAACCCTAACAACAATTCAATAATGATGTCTAGTGTGGCTCTGATTCCATAAAGCTAAAAATCAAAAATAAAACCAAATCAATTATGTAAGCAGCTGAAGAATACATACGAAAAGATTATTTTCCAGCAAGCTATAAAAAATGATATTATTTTTCGCATTTAACTTAAACGAATGATAGAACAGGGAAGGTAAAGTCCTACTCAAACTACCCTACATTTGTCCATTAACCTTTAAAAAAGAACTACTCAAACAGCCACATATACATCCATGTGATGTGTTTTTTTTTAATTGAAAACAGAAAGCCCTAAATAGCTAACCAAAAACTCCTAATTATTGGGCTACATTTTTGTACTTGTAACTGGGATGGAATTGGTGAAATCCGTGTATTTCTCCAACATACAAGTCTCCAACTTAAGAGTTCCCATTAATGTCGATCACTTCTACGGTGATAAAAAGGCCTGTCCTAATCGAACATCAATGGTGTTTATTACGGAAGTCGCATACAAGAAAATCCTAGGAACTTACGTGGGCACAGCTTTTCACCTGGAGTGTAATGTCAATGTTCCATGCACTGATTTTAAGTTTGATAGCATTCAACTCTAGCCTGTCGTTACGTATCACAAAGATCCCATCTGCAATTCCTACGGGCAATCATCTTTACGATCTATTGTTGACTGCCTATAATCTGGAAGGACTCTCAACGACCCTTCCTAGACTCAATCGCCCGCAGATGCCCGTTAAAACTCCTGCAACAACACCTTTTGTAAATTTACATGTACTCATAAACTGTTATTCTCTAAAGTTTTGATCCAGTTTAACATGATTTGATTGAAATCATTGTCCACTTATGTGATTGCTTATGTTTCTGGTAAATGTCATTGCACTTATCAGACATTTAAAATATCTTAATCTACAGATAAGATGTTGATCAGACTTCTTAATATTTCTTAATCTTAAGATTGAGGCTGAAATGGCATTACTAGTCATTCTAACCTCATGACCTTACAATGAAGTGAGTTTCTCTGAAATTTATTAACGCTAGGATGTATGATGTATGGCATTGCTAGTCATTCTAACCATCGCGACACACTTTTCAATGTATTTTGGGGCTCGAAATAAAGTGTTTAAAGCGTACTATTTAGGTTAGTTTCTTCAACTTGGTTTGAATGTACTCTTCAACATTGATTGGAAAATCAAATTGATTGCAACTTGATTCGGGAGAATGATGGCTTGTTAAGCCATACACCAATTGTATAGATATTCGGATATGGATTATCAAAAATGGATAGGATTAAGGTTGATTATGGTTCTTAGTTGATTTTGATGAATTTGATATTTTTAATTGGACCATCCTGGTTGAGAGACAGACTAATTTAAATCTGTACTTTATGCTAATGTTATAATCTGTTATTTAAAGTAATCTAATTTTTAAAGGGTAAAGATGTGAATATTTATGTAAATTAATTATTTTTTTGTTATAAAAAATTTGTTATAAAAATAGTCTTTCATTTTATTATGAAAAAGAGTTGCATTTTAATGGAAAAAAATTTAAAAAATAATGTATTTTTATGTTTGTTTTGAGAATCAACTCCATTAAGTTAAGTCGAAATTTATTTTGAAGTTCTATAATAAATTTTAGAAAGTCTTCTAAAAAAGAATAAACAACATTCCTATATAAAATAAATTCATTATAAATCCATGAAAAATTGTATAAAATTGATCGTTCTCAGTAAAATCTGGGAAGAATGCATTTGTAATTTTTGTGAGGCATTTTTAAATCTATTTTTTATATAATGTAAAAGTCTTGAGGCCCATGCATGGAAAGGAAAAAATTTGAAGTTGTTGAAAAAAAATTAAAATCAAAGTAAGGAATATTTTATTTAGATTTCAAATAATAAAAGTATTTGGGTATTAAAAAATTAAAATTTGTGTACATGACAATTTTAAATTATAAGTTTTAAGAAACTAAAAAGTTATTTTTAAAATTACACTTCAAAAAAGATAAATCATACTCATTAATTAATAGAAAGGTATGTCAATTATTTTTTAAATATTTATTGTAGTAAAAAATGTTAATAATATAAAGGTTATCAATTTTAGTATTGAATAAAATTTATATTTTTATTGATTAATTATAAAATATTATTCATATGTACCAATTACTATTCTTTTGGTATCCTACCATAATAAGAACTAATGAAATTAAATATTAATATTTTGGTTATTGTTATGGTTGTGTAGTAAATTAAACTTATTGTAGTAATAAATGGCAATAGATGGAATTAAGTCTATTATAGTAATAAATTAGGTTATCCAAGACTTTTTTAGGTGAATATATTTTTAGATATAATTTAGATTAAGTGTTTTCGTATTTTTATTTCGACATTCCATCATTTTCAAATAATACTATTGAAGCTCCACTTCTTTTTAGAGGTTTGAGGATCATTATTGATTCAAATTTTTATAAATTAATTTTGGAAGTTGATATTTTAATCATTATCAACATTTTCAAATCAATAATATCATATAAATGGTAGCAATTCAATTGTTCAAGATATCCCCCATATCATTCTTTTTTTTTCAAGGCATTTTTTTTCTTGTAAATAAAGTGACGCTAACCCCTCTAATGGATTTATTGGATAAATTTGGATCTCGTCACCTTCCTTCTAATAAAAATAGGTATTTTGAAGCCCCCGACCTAGGAAAAATGTAGAGAAATAATTAGAAAAGACTTGTCTCACTAGAAAAATTCCTTTGTTTAAGTTGTCATTGAGTGTTTTGGTGGTCTTCAATTTGGAGTGTTTTTACAATCTCACTCTTCCTCCCTATTTCTACTTCATGGATCTCTTTTATTTAGAGGATTGGAGAAGCCATGCGTTCTCTCCTAGGTTCTCTTGTCAATGTCATTTTTTAAGTTGCATTGTTCATTTTGATCTCGATTGTTGTTTTGGTGTTTGGTGTCCAAGGCATCTGGTGGTAGTGGTTTTTTATTCTTGACAGTGTCTCCATGGCAATGCTTATCTCTTGCACTCCTAGAATTATTTTGGATGTGATGCTTTTAGACATCAGTTATTTGATGTTCTCTCTTGTAACTACCTTTGTTGGATTTGTAACTACTTTAGTTTTTAATTTTCTATTTGTCAGCTTATATTATTCTAGATGATTTTATCTTCCTTGGTTTGATCTAATAACTAGATCCTTTTGTACCATGGGATAAAATCCCCTTTTCCCTTATTATTAACTATAAAAAAACACAATAAAAGAATTTAAGATAAATGTTTGATTTTCTTACATATTGAAAGATAGATCCTAGAAACAAAACAAAAAAAAAACGTGTGTAGATAACAATAATAATAATAAAACCCATAAAACATGGAGCAAACCAAAAAAATCTATGACACCATACACTTACAATTTTTTTAACCATTACCATACATTATAATTTTGTCATAAAATTTTTAGTGATATAAAATCTAATTTTAAAACCATATTTCTTAGTTCCAAAGCCAAAAAACATCACTCACTTTTCCAAAATTTTATATATATCCCTTAAAAATTGATCTCATCATAAAAAATCCTAACTTAATATCACCCACTATAAATAGTGAAGGATATACGCATAAACACATATTATCTCTTGATTATTATCAATTTCCTAAAGTTTTTTTTAATTTATTAGAAAAAACACTCTAAGTATTATAATTCATTTCCACAAACAATCTAGTGAATGCAAATCATAAATCTATGTGAATTTTTAGTCTATAATGAACACATGGAAAAGAAAACAAATGCTTCAAATTTTACTTAAGTATATTCTAAATGATTTTAATAAATTATCTTACACTTTGAAATAGACACATTGAATTCAATGCATCATTATTCAGTTTTTATACCATTTTAATTCATGTCCTATATATAGACTAATGTACATGTGTATATAAAAACTTCTCAACTTCTAATTAAAACTATATTATTATGAAATAAAACATAATATATAACTGAAACTAAACATATATTATTTAAAATATAATTTTAATATTAATTAATTAAAATGTTATTATTATGTTTTCTTACATGTATAAACCATTTATTCAATGTTGAATCTTATTAACACATTTTATTTTATGTTGGGACATGTATTGATGTCCCTTATCAGTAGTCATCCTTAAACACTTTTTTATCTATCATTTATCTACTTGTATATCCTCTCAAATAGTATTTTAGTTCAGATCTCAATTTCTATGGTTTTCATCATCTTAATAGCTATAAAAACATTTTAATAAAGGTCTGACCACTAACAAAACATTATAATAATGGTCCTATCAATTGTATATCTTTTAAATGTTTCAAACTATGTTCATCATATTTCATTATATTTAATTTTTAATTTTGTAATGTTTAGTATACAATTTTGCATATTAATAAGGTCTTAATTTAATATATATATATATATATATATATATATATATATATATATATATATAAAATTTGGCACATCACACAATCAATATATATTGATCAAATCATATTTTAATTATAAGAAATATATCAAGATGTTATATATATTTATTTGCTTTTATTCCATTGTATAATTATTTTTATATACTTATACCAAGATAATGATATGTTAAATATCATATACAATATCCTTGGTTTCATTATGTATCCTATATATAATGAGTATAATGTATTGGATTATCGCATACACATATTTGATTATTGACTACTATGTAGTGATATACATCATGCCATGAAGTAAGGAGTGACTAAGGTAAGGTTATTACAAGAATCATATTTTTGTGTCTTTTCAAGGATTTATTTCACATATTAATGTTTGATCGAAGAATAGACTATGATAATTTCTCCCACTAATTTTATGATCTAGGAGATGTTTTCCCAAATAATTAATCAATCAAGTTCATAAGAAGGTATTCATAGAGACTTGAACTAGTTTAATCTACATAACCACTGTGAATATAATACTATTACTTTTTGGACATAATAATTCACTATCAGAATTACTTGAGACTAGTCAATGTCCATCTAAACAATCACATTTTGATTTGTTCTTCAAATCACATTCATTTTTATATTTTTTAATCCATTATATTTATAGGTTATTAAAAAATAGTTATGTGCATATAAGCTCCCTTGCTTATGTCAATCATTTTAGGCACTTTAAGTTTAAATTCCTTAAATTCCTAGTATAATCGAATGTATTTATACACTACATTATATTGTATATATTGTAAAATTCTCATTATACCAATTCATTGATGATTAGTTTTGTTTACTTGAACTATTACTTATAAAAATAAAAAATAAAAAAAAAAAATTAAATTAGAACATTATCCTTTAGATCATCCAAACTTAAATTTGCATGTTATTATCCCTCTAGGATATGATTTGATGTGATTACTTTAGGTCTCACTTATCAAGGGTTTCTATGAACCCTTTGTTTGTGTATCTTATTGTTAGGATTATCATTTCTTTCACCATGTCAGCTTCTATAAACCTTCATTATCCTAACTTTTGTAGATTGTGTATATTCATGTTCTTCTTGATTTTCGTTATGCATAGATGTAATTCACATATGGCATGTGTTTATTGATAGTATATACATGAAGGGTTTATATATTTTTTATTTTATTATTCATGATGAATTGTTGTTATTCAAATGTTTAACAATGGTTGTATGTTCCTTTAGTCATATATATCATATAATTTAAGCATATGGTTTGCAACATGATAAAATCTTATGTACATATGGTGTATTTTGTTTTGATTCCCTTGTTCTAGTTCCTCTTAGCGGCACATCATGTGTATTTAATAATATGATGGCTCATTACAAAATGAATTTTTTTTTTAGCAACTCAAGGGAATATGGCACATAATGCCTCAATACATCATATTCCCTCTAGATCGTAATGTGGGTTTCATTAAAAAAACCTTCCAACTTGTTTAACCTTCATAAGAAATAATGATTAAATAAAAGAGAATAGATTAATTAAAAAATGAATGAACTACTCTTTAAATCAGGCCAATCAATGAATTTAGATTCTACAAATATTATGAAAATAAATACTGAATCTAAACTTGTGTCAAATATAAAAGGTAAAATATTCAATATTATAATAACAACATTACAAAGGAGAAATTTTACGTAGCTTATATACTTATGCACAAGTAGATATGAGCAAGGCAAATATAGAAATGGATTGTTTGAAGATTTTGATTCAGTCATCAAATTCTAAAAAGTAAAATTTAACTAACATGAACACTTATCTCTCCCTAAGGACACATTCATCAATTTTACTATTGATGCTTCATCTATTTTATGCAAAAAAATTTAACTATTCATAAGAACTTACACCAAGGTCTTTTTGGATTTTATACCATCTTTCAGATTATGTGTTTAGATTGCACACATATCCCCTTTATATCATGAGATAGATCAAACCCTAGATCCTTGTCTTAGGTCTTGTCACCTTGCCAAAAATATATTACTAGGATCCAGATGTTGATATGACCTCAAGGACTCCTCTATCAAAAAGTGCTCCCTACATAGTCAATATTATGAAAAGGGTCTCAAAGATATGTAGTTTTCTTATAGTTTTCTATTAAAGTTTCCCACTTTTAGCAACCACTCTGAAATACAATAGATTCGACTATAAAATTTTATCATTGTTATTGTATTATGCCATACAAAGGTAAAGACTAAATTATAAAATATAACCTCTCACTTCACCTACTTAACTAGAGTTTGGGAGATCCCTTAACTTATAGGAAGGGGTAGGATTATTTTTAATAATAAAGGCTTCCCAATTTGACCAACCTCTTTAAATGAGGTCGTCAAAAAAAATTGTCATATGTGCATATAGTAATTAATGAAATAGTGGTATTCACAAGTGGACAAAACATTTATGTAAATTTTAATATTTTATAAATATATAAAATAGACTAGTATATATATCTCAAATAAATATATATAAAATATGTTTAGAGATATATTTTTGAAGAACTTCAATCAATTTTTTCAAAAATCTAAAATTATATAAGTACTTCGATAATGATGTCTCGACATTTTTATATAGATTTATCTATTATACTAATTTGAATTCAATATTAAATAAACTGATTTTTAATATGGGAAAAAATGATCACTATGAATTTTAAACACTTTAATTTAATAACCTTTACTATCACTATCAATTTTAACCACTTTAATTCAATATTAAATAGATTGATTTTTAATATGGGAAAAAATGATATCACTTTAATTCAATAACCTTCAATATTTTATATAATTTTTTGTCATTTTTTTTTTTTTTTTTTTACTTTCACTTTCTCAATGTCATCAATTTTGAGTAAAATTATTTCGGGAAGGATTTGGTTATTGTGTTTCAATGTGTGATCAATAAAAGTAGGAGAAATATATAGTTGACTTGGTCATTAAGTTCATTATCGTGGGTTTTACTTTATTTTTTAATAGGAAAGATTTGTTTTCAAAGGTTCTTTAGGTTTTTTTTTGGTGTGGTGGTGCTTGCAAAGATTAAAGAAATCTTTATGATTAACCTCGAGTTTTATTTTTTCTTTTAATAATTTTTTATATTTTTCTTTATTCTTTAATTTTTTGGGGAGAGTAATATTAATTATTATCTAAGTTTTATAATTAATCATACCAAAGTTTATTTTGCATATTCATTTAGTTGTTATATTTAATGCCATACAATGTTTATTTTACATATTGAATCAGGGGTTATATTTAATGTCATGCATATTTTAGATAAATATATATAATCATTTGTAAGGTGTTAATATTTTACTAAATTTACTAGATAAACAGAATATCAGAATTCGATGTTTTAGTATGGACATATTAATAGTATGACAAAATTTATAATCCGTTTGTGTAAAACACCAATCCGGTCTTAATAAATGAATTATTGTTATCATAATTTTAAATATCTTTAAAGAAAAAAAAAAAACTTATGAATACAGAATCAAAGTTAACGTGCCAACTTATTCTAAATCACATTAAATCTTAACCTCTCTGAATTCCCCCACCTTTCTGTAATGTTTTGGGCAACGTCCAGAGTAATGTGATCTCTGCTATCATCTGTTTTAAAAGAAAATGTTTCCATTATATAAATTTTAAATAATTGACATGAAAAGGAAACGATATTGTCATGTAGGAATTGAATTGCAATTCTTTAAACAGGATGAGCTTATTCTGAAACATACGTATGAGCTTCTTCTGAAGCTCTCCTTGGGGCAACTGCATGTGAACTATTTTTGTCATACATTTCTCCGTAACTGCTATTTGGTTAATTCTTCAATGTGCTGAACCTTTAGATATTTTGTTAATCCTTTCCTGCTCCTCATCTCTGTCATACTCTTCTTTTATCTGATTTGTATTTATTCTTTTTGTTTATTGTTATCGGTTAATTGAGTATTACACCTCAGTACCTTTAGAAATTAAATTATTGAGATCAAACTTCAACAAGACGGAAAGCTTCAGCGTTCACAAACTGAATTCAGATTCAATTGCTTGATGTCAAAGACCTATAAAAGCCTCATCATATAGAATAATGATAAGCTGAATTAAAACAAACATTCTAATTTTAGAATAACAAACTTCCTATTTTTAGAAAAGATTTAACAGTTTAGAAACATCTAGAACATAATTACAAAAGAAACTACTACTTTTACAAGTGAGAGGAATTACATTTCCCAACACTCCCTCTTAATTTATTCCACTGGTTATTACAACATCTATTATTCCTAAATTTTGTCTCAAATACTCAAAGTTATCTTTCACTAGTGCCTTCATGAAGATGTCTACTAACTGATCCTCAGATCTATAAAATATTAATTTGATTTAACCATCATCAACCAATTCTCTTATAAAGTGATAACGAATCTATACGTGCTTTCTTCGTCTATAAAACACTAGATTCTTCATCAAGGATATTGAAGACATGTTATCACAAAATATGATTGTGTCATCTATTTGTTTCTTCTTCAAATCTATTAAGACTCTCCTTAGCCAAATAGTTTGGCATGCTGCTGCATTTGTTACAATTTATTTAGCTTATGCTTTAAAATTAAAAACTATGGTTTGCTTCTTAAATGCCCAAAAAATGGCTCCTAAACTTGTGTGAAACACATAACATGATATGTTTTTCCTATCATCTACACTACCTGCCCAATCGCTATCTGTATAACCAACTATATCAAAATCACTTGATGAAATATAAATAATGTCATAGTTCTTGGTTCTATTGACATATCTTAGAATTCTCTTACCTGTTTGTCAATGTGTGTCTTTAGGTGTTTCTATAAATCTAGAAATCAAACTTACTACATATACTATATCAGGCCTAAATGTTGTCAGATACATGGGGCTACCTACCATGCTCTTATATAAAGTTGAGTTCACCTAATTGTTACAATCTTCCTTACTCAGTTTGAGATCTATAGTGGTTGGTGTTGGTTCAGGGTTGTTGTCTAACATTTTAAACCTCTTCAAGATTTATGAAGTGTACTTAGACTGAGAGATGAATATAGCATGATCCATCTGTTGTACTTCTATAATAAGAAAATATCTTAATAAACCCAAGTCTATCATTTAAAAATCCATTTTCATTTCTTCTTTGAACTCAACAATAAAAGCATCGCCATTTCTTGTGAATATTAGATCATCTACATATAACACAACAATCAAAATCTTACCATGGCTCTCCCTGATGTAAAGTGTGGGCTTGCTACTTCTTTTGTTAAAACTATTGGTAGTGAATTATGAATCAATTCTACTATACCAAGTCCTTGGTGATTGCTTAAGCCCATATAGTGATTTTTGTAGCTTATACACCTTGTTTTCATTTTTTGGTATTTCATATCCAAGTGGTTGATCAACATAGACTTCTTCTTTGAGTACTCCATTTAGAAAGGTAGATTTCACATCCATTTGATATATCTTCCACTTTTTTTGGGTATTTATTGTTAAAACAACCCACATGTTTCCATTCTTGCAACAAGAGCATAAGTCTCATCATAGTCTCTACTAGGTTGTTGCTTGTATCCCTTACCAACCAATCTTGATTTTTACCTATCAATTTTTCCTTCTGTTACATGCTCTTGTCCTTGTAGACCCACTTCACTCCAATTACTTGTTTACCCTTGGGTAAATCAACTAACTCCCATGTTTTTTTCTTCTATTACATTTATTTCCTCATCTAGGGCTTTACACCATTTCTCTCCTTTCACTACTTATTCAAAACATGTAGGTTCATCTAGAGAAAATAAATCAAAATTCAAATTTTTATTAATTTCATCATACCTTGAGTCATCATAGATCTCCCTCAAGATCTTTTCCTTTCTAGGCATAAGGGAAGCAATAGTTGCATCTAAACTGCCACTAGAGTTTCTTGATTGAGGATGCTAATGGTTCACCTTGTTGATATATGACTAAATCAATTTAAGGATATTCATTTCCATCATATATGAATATCATTTCTGAGGTACCTGAGGCAATGTCAATAGTTCCATCAGTTAATCACAACTTTCTTTGTAATAGGGTTGAACAATCTATATGCTTTAGTGTCTTCACGATATCTAATAAAAATACACTTTTCTTCTTTATCATAAAATTTCTTCTTCTTTTCCTTTTGCACATGTGCATATGCCACACACCCAAATATTCTTAGATGTTCAACACTATATTTTTTATTTTTCCATTCTTCTTGTGGATTCCTATTTTGAACTGCCTTTCTGGGACACCTGTTTAAAAAACACACTGGTGTTGGTACAACTTCACCCAAATAATTTTTTGAAAGTCCCTTGGCTTTCAACATACTTGCGGCCATATCTTAGATGATCCTATTTTTTCTTTATGCCACTCTATTTTTTTGTGGAGTGTATGTAACTATGAACTGCTTTTCAATTCCTTCATTCTTACAAAAATTTAAAATTTCCTTAGAAACATACTCTTCCCCTCTATTTGATCTCAGGGCCTTGATAAAATATTGATTATGTTTTTCAACCAATACCTTAAACCACTTAAATTTCTCAAAATTCTCAGACTTATTCTTTAAGAAATAAATCCAAGTTTTTATACTATAATCATCTATGAAGGTTGAAAAATATGCATTCTTAGAGTGGGCGAGAGTTTTCATTGTATCATTGCACCAATTCCAAAGGTAATTTTTCCCTTATAGACATCCCTGATTGAAAAAGATGCCTATGTTATTTTCCTAGAATGCATGATTCACATTTTATTTTAGGTTCTACTATTATTCATAGACCTATAACCATATTCTTCTTAAATAAAATATCTACTAAAAAAAAACTTAAATGCCTATACTTCAAATTCTAGAGTCTAGATGTCTTTGATGACTATCTTAAAGGTTGATTGGTGTAAAACTGTTGTACTCTTCAGAGGATCAATTTGCATCTTGAGAGGAGACATGTGTTTCATTATCATTTGAATTGTAGCTATAATGTTCTTGCTTCCTTATAAAACATTTTACACTCTTCATTCTCCATCATGAATCTATATCCTTTTTGAACCAACTATCTAATACTTAACATATTATGTTTCAAATTTGAAGCATAATGGACATCCTGAATTACTATCCTTTCACCTTACTTCATGCAGATAATGACAGTCCCTCTGCCAACAACATGAACTTTTTCATTATTCACCATCTTAATATCTGACTGATTATTCTTATCAATAGAGAAAAATAAGTTCTCATTACCACTCATGTGGTTACTAAATGCACTATCAACTACCATACCTCAACACTGCTCTACTCAGGAAAATTGCATATAATGAACATGTTTGAAAAAAAATCATGTTCACTTACATTCTCAATGGCTACATTTTCACTTTTCCTTGATTAGTTATATTTCCTCTCTCTATATTCACTAGCAAAATGACCACACTTATGACAATAATAACACTTAATATTACTTTTATCATACCTTTGATTTGAAGTAATACATTTTTTCTTGTCTTAAAAATTTAATTGGGACCTACTTCATCCTTCTTCATTGTTTGAACTTGATTTAACATAGTATCTCCTTCCTCTTCCTCTACCTTTGAAGCTTTTGCCTATGTTTTCTCTTCCTCTCCCCTACCTCTAGAACTTGCTTGAGCCTTGAAGGCTTGTTATAGGGAAGAAAGTTTGGATCTATTCAACCAGTGCTCATGGGTTTGAAGAGAACCCATCAATTCATTCATTGTCATCTTTGAGAGGTATCTGGCCTCCTCAATAGCTATAACAATTGGATCATATCTCATGGGCAAACTCTTAAGGATATTTTCAATGATCTTTTAGTATTCTAGTGTTTCACTATTAATTCTTAACTAATTTGTTAAGCTAAGGACTCTATTATGAAACTCAAAAATACACTCATTATCATTCATTTACAATGTTTCAAATTATCTTATAATCATTTAGATTTTTACTAATCGTAACTTACCATTACCTCTAAAGTAATTTTGAAGGATCTTCTATGCTTCCTTTATGTAATGTGCTACTATAATTATCATATATATAGCTTTTGTCATTATCATTTCTATCAAATTTAATTTTATCACATCCTTCCTCTAACTCTCCTTCAATTAGGTCTTTTGGGCAATGGACAATCCATTGTTTTGTTTGATTGGTCACATTTATGAAACTGGTGATCTCACACTCCCATAAGTCATTCACCACCAATATCATTTTCATCTTCTTCACCCAAATATCTTTCTTTTTTTTTTGAAAAATGTTGATAGATATTTCCAATTCTTATCCTCTGATCTAACCATGTTATAGACTTGAATAAACTCTTAACTTCGTTTTGATATGTGATAGTATATGGGTGATTGTACCTTGCTTAGTTTTAGTGAACACTCCTTTTTTTTCAACTTAACTTGTATCTCTCAAAGCATGTTTCCAAATATAGCTACAACTTTTATTTTTCCCTTCGAATAAACACAACTCCTCTTTTCTTTAAATGAAAAATGGTAGAATATAAAAATTAAGAAGCGCATGTGAAGAAAGTAATACAACAAATCATTTCTTTTATTAAAAATACATATCAAATTTGAATAAGCTAATAAGAAATGATTTCAAAGGGTAAACTCTATGCCTTATACATCAAATCAGTGCCTCCATCAACAAGAAATGGTTTCCATTAAATAGACATTTCTAGCATTCATAGATCTACTCAACATGTCATAAGGTCTAGAATGTTCCTTACTTGAAGTATTTTATTTTTTACATATTTTAATACATACCATGCTACTTGGAAATGGATTCACATTTTCCTAATCGCCATATTATCTCTTATCTATTTTCCTTCTTATTGATAATGCTTTAATATTTTAATATAGTGAATAAAACACTTTTTTATTTTATATGTTACATCTTTGTGGCATTTCCTCTACCTAGGTGCTTCCAATCGCTGACTCAGCTACTTAGACGATCTGAAAACCTTTTTTTAAAATATACTAGAGTGATCCATCTCCATTATGGTATATATACTTCAATAGGGATCTCTTTGATAGCAGTAGATCTACATCTCAACTAGTATAGATTTTACGTGACTTGGGTGCTGCTCTTTCATCTGTATGGATCAACTTTTTCTAAGACTCAGCTTGTTGTAGTTTAAGTAATCTCCTTTATGCTAACTATATTATTTTCTCCTTGAATACATTACTTTCACTCTTTTTCTTTGATCTACAAGCTCTAATACCAAACTAAGAGCAAACTTCAATAAGATGGAAAGATTCAGCTTTCACAAATTGAATTCAGATTCAATTGCTTGATGTCAAAGACTAAGAAAAGACTCATCATATATAATAATGATAGGTTGAATTAAAACAAACCTTTTTATTTTATAATAACAAACTTCCTATTTTTAGAAAAGATTCAATAGCCTAGAAACATCTAGAACATGACTACAAACATAAACTACTATTTTTAGAAGTGGGAGAAATTACATTCCCCAATAATTATATCTATAATAATGTCAATTATTTTCTCTAACACATGCACAACATTAAATGATTAAACTCCCTACTTTTTTTATATAATTCCTCTTGACATAATAATAAACTAAGTTAAATAAGCTCTAGCCAATGTCAAGCCTTCTCTATATAAAATCAGAATGCTTACTTTACACCAACATTTTTTTCTCCTTAGAAATATCTTCTTGTGCCATTTATTTTATAATAGATAATAATTTTTGAAGGTACCACATAATATTTAACCCCATTTTCTCAACATCTTAATAAATGGTGTGTGTTACTAAATCTAAATAGAACAGTCTGCACTCCAATTAGTTGAGCTAGTTTAAGCATATCCAGCCTACAAGTTGATTAGCAAATGTGATGTTGTCCATTTCAATAAATTTTAATGTTTAAATTATATAAATAATGCAACCTTCTAGACATTTAGACATATTTCAATTGTAATTCATATTGATTTTTCTTCAAGAGTGTATGACTTAAGATCTACCTTAGTTTAAAATCCTTCACACGCCCCATGAAATGGAGTTCAAATCTTCAACAAAATACATTTGAATCATTTCATTGCTCTTTTCCTTTGAAAAATATACATATAATGTTTTTCCTTTACTCTACCTCACACTTATAAGTAAGGTGTTAGCCATAATGAACATTTTTTTTATGTTATAGCTAAATATTTAAACCCTTGAATCTATGAGAAATGGGGCCATATGCACCTTAAACAAGGAAACCATGCAAATAACCATAATATGTTTTGATTAAAAAAAGGGCCAATATATGTAAATTCATTAATCTATTACCACATAAATTTAAAATATGATTAACATCATAAAACAAAGGCTTACTTGCATAATAGAGGGTGAATACTCTATTTATAAAGGATTTGGAGAAGTCTTAAAAAGATAAAGAAGATTCTAGAGAAGAGTGTTATTTAATGTAACCACCATCCTAGTTGGAAAATTCTATAAATATCCAACTTTGTTAACCATCAAATCAAGGAAAATTCTAGAATAATTTTTATTCAAACACCCCTTCCCTCTCTAAGCCCACCCTAACCCCACCCCGTAATGTTTACCTAGAGTGGATTTCCTTAATATTTTAATAAGGGTCCTAAAAACATAGTCATAGCAAGTCCCATTTACAAAAAAAATATATATATCACCTAAATTTTCATTTGAATTTTTTGAAGAGGGACCTCTAAAACTTGTGTCATGTCTTGAAATTTGAAAATTTTAACTCTAGATAATTCTTTATTAATTACATCTCCAATTTGGTCCTTAGTTTTGCAAAGATTTAGCTTCACCACCTTTATGTCTATCAAGACAAGAATAAAGTGAATATGCACCTCAATATTTTTGTATCTAGTATAATATATAGGATTGTTTGTCAACATGATATTTCTTTGATTATCATAAAATATATTAGTTGGATGATCTTGTGGTACATGAACTTCCTCAAGCAATATTCTTAGCCACATGGTTTTTTGAGGTGCCTTTGAAGAATAAATATATTCAATTTCAGTAGATGAGAGTGACACTATAGTTTGTTTATTAAAGCTCCATGATATTAGACCTAAACCAAGGTGAATTACATATCTTGAAATTGATTTTTTATCATCTATGTCACTTGCATGATCTGAATTAATATAGTTTATAGAGTAGGTTCACTTAATTGTTTATATAAGCTGATCTAAGGTATTTCTATATTATTTATTATACTTTGAAATGGATAACATGAGTGTCTTACATATATAAATAACTAATGTTAACTGCATATGTAATATATGGTCTAGTGATAGAGAGGTGCAAGAGATTACCAATAAATTATCAACACATGGTTGCAAACATTAACATTACTAGAGATGGAGATGGAGTTAGAGCTACAAACATGTCTAAAGATAGATCTAATAAGTCACTATCCCTTTTCTTCTTTCTCCATTTACTTTTTACATAATGTAGTTCCTAGGGGCTCTAACATTCCCTCACCCTCACCTTCACCCTCACCCTCCCTAATGCCCTGTCCTTTGCTCCCCTCACTCACTCAATGGGTAATGTTAAAGAATGACTATTTTATCCTTCCTTATATTTGTTGTGATAATTAACTTATGTCACTTTATTTATAAAATCATATTTGATAATAAGATGTTTAGGACCTTCCTGGTATATTTCTTTGATGCATCTTATTTTCCCTATGATTTCAATTTCAATTTCACTTGATAACTCAATTTGAATCTCTATTTTTCATCTAGAAGACTACACGCCTTCATTTAAATCATTAGTATTAATAATATCATATTATTCAATCCACATTATAAGATAATATGTCTAGAGTGTAATCTCATCATTATTAACAACAATGTCTTCATCAAAACATACATTTATTTTAATATGCTTTTTCTTTTTTGGTTTCAGGATCATATATCCTATATGATTTTGATTATTTGTTATACACATTGTATGTAAATTCAATTTTATTATCTAACTTTATACTTTAATGATCAATAATATGGACATATGCACTACAAAAAAATACCTAAACATGAAGTAAAGGTATTTCTACCACTTGATACCTCTTTTAGAGTTATATTTATGATTACCTTTGTAGGGTTCCTATCAATAACATAAGAGGTTGTATGAATTAATTTAGACCAAAATTTAACTTATATATATCTAGAGTATAACATACATCTAGCCATATCCATCATAGTTATACTATTTCATTTTCCAACCCCATCTTTTTGAGATGTGTGAAAAATAATGGATTCTTTATTTAACCAAGTTCATAAAATTTTAAGAAAGTTTATTTATATATTATTCCCTATCTAACCTTATTATACTTGATGATCTTGCACTTTTATTTTTTTGTAAAAAAACATTAAAATCTTCAACTTTATCAAACATTTCATTCTTATTTTGGATTAAATATGCCCAAACTATTATATTGTAATCATCTATAAAAATAAGCACATACCTTGTTCTTCTTGTATCTCCTATCTCAATCTTATGGCTCTTTTTATTTGCATTTTTTTGTCCTCCTTGTTTACTTATTTCAACACTTTCTCATTATCAACATCATTATCATTATGTAAAATATAGGCAACATGTATAACCTTATCAAAATCACTCTCTACCACCACCTTTATCCTTATCTTGTTTTTATCGATGACACCCCTACATCCATCATTTTCAATCTTGGAGTCTTTTTTATTAAGATTATTTAGAAGAGGATGGTGTTCATTCTTTAACTTTCCCCAAGATGTGGTAGTTGGAGGTGATAAGGTGTTTAATAAATTGTCTAGTCTCACCTTGCCTTATTTCTATGGTTAATTATTAATCAGTTTTAGCCTATTAATTTTGATTGTGATTGTGTTCTAATTCATATGACCTTTAATTATTTTATATTGAATCACATGAAAAGAAATATGTGTCATAATGTTTATGCTATTATTTTTTAATACCATTAATGTATCTCATTGAGTTTGATTTATCTATTAAAAGATATGGGGTTCCAAACTTATTTATATAATGATGATGAGATGAGTTAGCAAGGGTTTTCATTAAGTTCATTAGGGGGTTATCCAATTTGACATTTAAAAAACAAGATCTCTAGTAATGGACATTCATAACTGATAATGGATCTTGGTAACATTATTAGCAATGGTATTCAACCCATACATAGTTGGTTTATATGGCACATTGCCTACATGGACACTTGGCACCTTGGGCTTGGGTGGCATAAATACAAGTGAATACATTATGGTTAACAATGGAATTAGGGGATAAGATTAATGGTTAAAATGACTCTAAAAGTGTCTATTATGACAATTAGGTAATATAAAGATGCTAATTTTGAGATTTGGCTCTTTTTTAAAGCCTACAACATTCTCACAAACATTCAAATTGCCCAACATTAGTTTCAAATTGTATATGGGTAAGATCTTGTTTGTTTTAAATAATTAGAGATGTATGGAATACATATTTAAAAATGAGAGGGATCTTTTCTTAAAAAATGGACATGGTGGTAAAATATTAGGAGGTAATCCATATTCTAAATGAGGAATGACTATATACAAGAAAATAAGTGCATAGAAACAAATAGGAAGAGGAGAGGCTAGCCATAAAAAGTGGGACTACTATCAAGACTTGTAAGGGATGAATCTAAAAAGGATAAAAGGATTATGTTATCCGTATATGTAGCAACATGAAGTGAGAAAATTAAAAAAAATTGGGGAGCTCACACTGCAATTTTAATGCTTGCAACACATAATTTTTTAAATCCCTCGAGTTACTTATGCAAGCTAGATCAATGTTGTAGATGTATTATAGAACTATACTAAGTCCAATCAGAGATAATCCAAACATGTGTTGTGTGAGTGTAATAATATAGTTATAAATTAGTGTGTTATTCTAGCTATGAATGAGTGAGTTTAATCTTGGAAATGGTGTTTTAACTTAAGCTAGAGGGTTACTCTGATTGTACTAGGGCACATTAGATGGAAACACTTAGGGTATTTTTAATTATATTTATGTGGGTGTGTTTGCCTTTGAGTGAATTTAGAGTTACTACTTGAAGACCCATAACCCATAGGTACTAGGATCATAATTTGGATGTGCATGAGATAAACTGAGATTGTCATAGTAACCCATCCATATTAACCTTGTAGGATTAATTATGGATAAATAATTAATGTTGTTATTTTGTATTATCTTGAAATATGTGTTGATATGTTTGATTAGATATGGCTTTTTTCACTTTGTGAATGTTCCATTTAGTTTTTAATAAAATCAAAAACTATGGTTAGTTTTGGGGTAGCATTGGAAGGTGGTGCAGGGTGTGTTTGGATCCTTAGGAACTTCATTCTATGTAAAGTAAGTGAAAATAAAGGATGAAAAATAGTAAGTAGGAACAAAAGTATGAGGAGGAGAAGGATGATGATGATGATGATGATGATGATGATGATGATGATGATGATGATGATGATGATGATGATGATGATGATGATGATGATGATGATGATGATGATGATGATGATGATGATGATGATGATGATGATGATGATCCTGAGACAATTGATGCACTTGATTCTAATTTTCATTATTTTGACAAGGATATGACTCTACATTATTTTTAACCAAATTAGATTTTCATTGTGTATGGTGACAATAATGTATGCCTCTCTTTTATGATTGAATTCACAAGGTTTTTTCATATAATATGTTCAAGGTCAAGATTAATTAGCTCGAGGTTGTAACGAATGAAAAAGTTGTCATTGATTTTTGGGACACTAGATTCTACCAAGGCTATGAAGATTTTAAACCTAAAAAAATGGTATCTAATGTTGCCTTGAATATATTTTTTCATTTTTATGTATGTTAGAAGCATTCTAAAGGAGTTATTGGAATAATAACCCCAAAAAGGGATATGTAGGATCTGACACCACATCATACAAATGGGCCAATGTATGGGAATGCAAAAATACATTAACATAGAATATTAAAAGATAAACATAATCATAGTTGAAAGGCATACTTACATGGAAGCTAGTTGAGTGATCTAATTTTATAAGATATGATTAAGTATAGAGAAGATAGGTAAAATCTTAAAGAAGATTATCAAACAATGAAACTATAATTAATTCATAGCATATTTACTCAAGGTTTTAAAAAATGAAACTACTAAGGATGACTGCACTAAAAAGGATTGTTGTCATGAGGCCAAATTCAATGAAGGTGGTCAATGCATAGAAATAAAGTTATGTTGTGAACCCTTGCCTATAGGTTGGGAACAATTTTTTTACCTTGAGGTATAATAAATTATGTATTGTTATTCATATTTTGGGTTCAATATGGGTGTTTGGATTTGAATATTTTCAAAGTAGATGAAGTGTTTTTGTCTTTTTAAATTGAAAATTTAAGTAATCGGTTGACAATTTCTTGCATACATATTTTAAAACTAATATTATGGTTCTGGATATTTCGATTTCATACAATCAGGGTTTTTTTAGTAGTGAATATTTGTTAATTCACAAATATTCTAATTTTTATATTTTGGTTTTGATGATTTTTTAGGGTTGGTAAATGGGACTGAATCACTAAAATTTTAGGGACATATATTATTTTGGGGGTCGGTTCACCTACCCTTTACAACATTATCTTTAAAAATAGTTTAATTCACCACATATATATACCCCTCAATCTTAATATCAAATAATAAAACATTTCTAAAACCTGATCAACTGAATGGCATAACCAAATGACCACACCGAATGACATGGCCGAATAATAGAATCGAATGGTAGTGTTGAATGACAGTACCAAATGACACTGCCAAACTAAATAGATAATAAGGAAACCATAATTTCAAACCTTGAAAGTCAAGCATTAAATGTACAAATAAAACCCAAATCAGGAACTGGTGAAGCTATCTCTGGCAACCATGTCATGGATCCATTAAAATTTGGATAGCTACAAAACTCATATGAAAACATACAAACTAACCAAAAAATGGTCCACGTTAAAAAAAGATGAAACCTTTGGGGACATAAAGATTGAATTTATGTAATAGTTTAATCTTTATGTCACCTAGGGTTCTATATTTTTCAATGACTTATTTTTTGGTGAGCCCATCTACTCTAGATTGATTCTAGAGTGTTGAAGCCTGAGGCCCAACTCTCAAAGGCATAAACTTGGTAGTATAATGACCACACCTACAACTCATCCCAAAATATCGATATCAGTTGCACAATAGTCTAGCCAAATGGTAGAGCCAAACAACTCTATCAAATGACAAAGTTGAATGACTCTACTAAATGGTAGATCTAAATGGCTCTATCGAATGGTAGAATTGAAAAGCTCAGTCGACTAACTCATCCCAAAATATCGATATCAGTTGCACAATAGTCTAGCCAATTCACTCTACCAATAGCAGAGCCCAACAGGTCAGCTGAGCAGCAAAGTTGAATGGCCCGGTCGATAATGGAGCCTAAAGCTCTACCTTTAGTAGAGACAAATGGATACATGCGATAGAGCCAAATGTGGTAGTGTCATTTCGCTCTATCGTGGGCAAATTTGTTCTACTATGCCACTGATAGAACCATTCGATTCTGCCACAAGCAGAGCCTAGGCAAAGTCGTTCGGGCCTTCAGCGCTAATAGGGTATTTTATCAATCTAAAGTGCTCATTATTGTGTTTACACACATACACAAACACACATATATAATCTATAAAGGATAATAATATATAAATACACACACACACACACACACACACACACACACACACACATAATGATAATAATAAATTTTCTATCAATTTACTAGTTCTATCAATCAGTGTATAAATATATATAATAATAATAATAATAAAAAATATTTTGTCAATCGATCTGCACTAATGAAAAGCTATTGTGGTGGAATGGTGATTTGAAGAACATTTCAAACTTGTTAATTTGCCAAGGTATGAATCATATTCACGTACATGAATATAAGGGGGTTTGGGATATGGCCTCTTAAAATGAACCCTACATACAATGTGGAATGTATATTATGAGATGTTGACTCGAGGATGGTATCTAGGTTTTAGATGTCACATTGTTATATGCAATTATATCAAGTGAAATTATGCTTAAGAAATATGTGGAGAAGTGTATAGAACTACTAATATTAGCATCTTTATAACTTCAATACATAAATCCACATTCTTGTATCCATTGCTACAAAAAGCTAAAAATTGATACTACTTGGTAGACTTATAAAATTTAGGAAATGAGTTAATGTGGATTTTCAGGAAGATGCAGTTTAGAGTGGTTGTTTTCTAGATTCATCTAGTAGAAGGGAACACATTCTAACATTTTGGGTCCATTAACTAATAAAGTTATCTTCTTTTGGTTCATTCATGTGATTTATTTATTCTAAATCAGTGTTACTATTATAGGCAATTGTATGTGCAAAAATGCCAACTATGCTTCAATTTAGTTTTCTTTTACTCTACAAATATTAATTACAATTTGTAATGTGTGGCTATATTTTAGTTTAGTTGCATGAAATGTGTAAGGTAAGGTTATTTTTTTAATTCATTTAATCAAATAGCTACCATGTGTTTCATCTCATAGTTAATATATGCATAAACCCTCTTTAAAAATCATATTTTCTTTTATGCTTTTAGCATTTACATGCAGTTTGCATTGGAAACTGCAGTTCATTGTTTTTGTGCACAAGGAGGTTGCATGATGTGTATGCTTTTGCCACTTAAAGTTCACTTCCGAGGAATAAGCCAATTATTTCAAATGGGTTCAAAAAAGATATGACCACATAAAATGCCATGATTATAGGATACGTAGAAGATATGCTTGTTGATAATGCCTTGAGTTTTTTTAGAATATGCAATTAGCACATGTAAATCTAAATATTATCAATGCTTAATAAAGTCCTCCGGCATGTGCCGACATGGAAGATTTGGAACATGCTAAAGAAACCCAGTAAAAAAGACAATAGAAGTTTCTTTCCAGATGGTGTAGTTATGACTGGCTGATAATGCTTGCACAATGAGGAAGTACAAAGAAGGCACACCTATTTGACGAAATGTCTCAATAAAATCTAATCTCATGGACAGCCATCATTGTTAAATATGTATAAAACAAGCTTTCTAATAAAACCAAATTATAAGCATAAAGAAGAAACATCATTTGTTTTATAGAATGGCTCAACAAATCTGGTCAATCGCCTGCAATCATGGTTGGATATTCATCAAATAAATTTTAATAAGATCTTCGAAATTTGTAAGCAACTGCAATCAACAGTTGTAAAGCCAAACACAACAAAATTTTCTACGGTCTTCCCAGTGCATGGCAAAATGGGAGCGCTTTGGAACAGATTACAGATATCCATCAAACTAATGGAAAATTGGATTTCTTTTCAATGTAATTTTCACGTACTTGACATACATTGACAAATACATTTAAAAATATATGTAGAAGTTTTTATACAGCTTCCCTTCCAGCATTAATTATAATGATTCTATTCTAGATTCTAGCTCATCATTATATACTTTTAGACCTGCGCACCTAATTTAATCCATTCCATGACTTAAATCAGGACATTGACGCTACCCCATCAAATAAAACCATTAGCTGTCCTTATTGTTAAATTCTCACTTTTCAAGCTTGCTCCCAGAATGCCAAAATAGAATCTTCAATTCGAAACGGAAAACATTCAAAGTGCAGCTGCTCAAGGGTCGCCTTTCTAGATTTTGAATTCATCTCCTATGAGCAGGTAATCCTTTTACCTTACTAAACTAATCTCATCTTTGTTTACTTACATTTGAGTAGTAGGGTGAAGAATTCTCTTACTTATTAGCATTCCTGGTGACTATGCCCTATCGGCCTTTTTAAGGATTGTTATAAGGTTTTGACAGGTAGTAAAGTCCAAATTAGAGAGGATTGTAAGTTTTTCAATTCTTTATGAACAACGCAATTGCTTTTATTGTATGTTTTTGTAAAATCATGTATTATGTATGCAACAGTCTGTAATTAGATCTTTACTAAATTAAGTTTCGTATATGATCATCAAATCTAACCTCAACCTCCTACAGGGTCTTAATACTCTGCACCCTTATTTTATTACCCTTTAAAAGTAACAATTCATGGTGTTGCCTTTTCTAAGATTCACTTACAGACACAATATTTAGTCAACGACCTATTTCTAAATGCAAAAGCTACAATAATTCAAACTGAATTGACCCCTACGAATATAAAATAAAATGTTTAAGAGTTAAAAAACAAAAAGCTATGTACCTAATTGACAGCAAAATGCTTACTGCACACGTATAATGTCAAGCAACTTATGAGTTATACGACACTATCAAAGGCGACACTGGAGAGGTGGCGATACCTTCAAAATATTGGGCGACTAACTCAATGTTTGCGTATAAAGCGTCCAGGAACAAACAATGGAATTCCCGATTTTTTTCAACCAATGGATTACGAAGAATTTACAGCAAAGAGAAGTCCTGAAGGAAAACAAATTGCAGGCAGAGGATGGTCAGGTGCTTTTTTTCATTCAATTTCAAGCGGCATTCTACCGACTGTTGGAAGCTTTACTGGTTCTAGTAATAATCCTCATCTTAACAGAAAATGGACCATTTTTCCTCATCAAAGTCGTTACACGTAATTAGCTTGTTAATGAGGACAGAAATATTTCTCTAAATCTTTCATAGATCATAGACTTATTTGGATGCTACAACAGATGGTGGCAGAAATGGCTGATTGTATTGGTGATCTATTCAGTGTGGATTTCACCATTTTGTGACAGTTGTATTCTGGCAAAACAGCATAAAGAGAGCTTTCCAGTAGGAGGCTCATATAGAGCTAAGGTAATATTGGAGCTAGTCCATAGTGATTTATGTGGACCAATGCAAACTACATCATTAGGAGGTGGTACTTATTTTCTAACCTTCATTGATGACTTTAGCAGAAAGACATGGATATACTTTCTCAAAAATAAATCTAATGCCTTTGTAAATATATCTGCCAATTGATCTTCAAATCTGCAGAAGTCCAGATGGATTTCTCCATTGTTCACTAACTCTCTGATAAAGTGAAATCTTGTATCAATGTGCTTGCTCCTCTTGTGAAACACATGATTTTTTAATAAAGCGATTGCTGATTTGTTATCATAGAAGATTGTGTTGACTCCTTCTGTGCTTGTAATAAATCTTTCAATATTCTTCTCATCCAAGTTGCTTGACATGCTACTGATGTGGCTGCAACATACTTTGCTTCAGCTAATGAAAGTGTCACTATAGGTTGCTTTTTGGATGCCCATGTGACCACACCTGTGCCTAAAAGAAAGGCATATCCAGAACTACTCTTCCTATCATCAATGCTACCTGCAAAATCACTATCAGTAAAACCAATTAAACTAAAATCGTTAGTTGTGGAATATAAAATTCCATATTTTGTAGTTCCTGCCACATATCTCAATATCCTTTTTCCAACTTGCCAATGTGAGTCTTTTAGTGACTCCATGAATCTTGAGATTAAACTAACCCCATAACTAATATCTGGTTTAGTAGCTGTAAGATATATCAAACTGCCAACTAATCTTTTGAATATTGTAGAATCAACATTAGACCCTTGGTCTTCCTTGCTAAGTTTAGTCCCTGTAGCACTGGTGTAGGTATTGGTTTACAATTCAGCATCTTAAATCTCCTTAACACATCCTTTGCATATTTAGTTTGACAGATAAAAATTTCTTTCTCTGATTGTACAACTTCTATTCCCAAAAAATACTTCATTAATCTCAAATCTATCATTTCAAATTCTTTCTTCATTGCTGATTTAAAAGTGTCTACAGACAAATTTCCAGTAAAAATCAAATCATCAACATATAAACACACAATCAAAATCTGACCTTCTTTGTTAATTTTTGTGTATAGAGTAGGCTCACTATCGCTTCTACTGAATCCATTGTTTAACATATCTAAATCAATCCTGCTTACCATGCTCTTGGTGCTTGCTTGAGACCATAAAGAGCCTTCTTCAATCTGTAAACTTTTTCTTTATGTTCTTGTACTTCATAACCTGTGGGCTATTTCACATATATTTTTTCATCTAGAAAACCATTCAAGAAAGCTGATTTTACATCCATTTGATATACATACCAATTATTTTGAGCAGTTATTGATAATACCATTCTAATAGTATATAGTCTAGCAATTGGTGCAAATGTTTCATTATAGTCAACTCCATGTTTTTGTACAAAACCTTTTGCTACTAACCTTGCCTTGTGCTTTTCAATATTTTCATCTGCATCAAATTTAGTCTTATAAACCCATTTGACTCCAATACAATCCTTACCTTTAGGTAGAGTAGTTAGATTCCATGTCTGATTTCTTTCAATAGCATTCAACTCTTCATTCATTGCTTTTAGCTAATGTTTCTCATTAACTGCTTCTTCATAATACATAGGGTCATGAGTGAAAAGAGCAAAATTTGAAACCAAATCTAATTTCTCTTCTTCTTGATTATAAATCTCACTCAAACTTCTCATTTTCTTACCTTTAATTCTTGATCTCAAAGTAGCAAGAGTTGGATCTGATTCATCACTTACTTTTGAATTTGGAGTAGGGTGACATCCATGACTAAATGATTCACCTTATTCAAACCTTCTAGGTGTTCTTATTAGAGTGTTTGTGTCTGCTTGTGGAGAGGATTTCCACCTTGCAAATTTTGTTCTTCAAAAACTTCTTCATCCTCTAAAATTGGTGCTCCAACTGTGATGGTGCTACCATCCCATGTTTTTGCTTCCTTAAATTCAACATCTCTGCTAATAATCACTTGCTTTGAAATAGGGTTATACAGCTTATAAGCTTTTGATTCTTCAGAATAGCCAATAAAAATGCATTTCTCACCTCTATCATCAAGTTTCTTTCTCAATTTAGATGGTATAAGAGAATATGCAACACAAACAAAAATTCTGAAATGATATACATTATATTTCTTACCACTCCACGCTTCTTGTGGAATTCAATCTCTGACACTCTTTGTTGGGCTTTTGTTTAGAATATACACTGCACATGCTACTGCTTCTGCCCAATATTCATTTGACAAGTGTTTGGCTTTCAACATGCTTCTTGTCATTTCCATGATTGTTCTATTCTTTCTTTATGTTACACCATTTTGCTATGGTGTGTACCTTGTAGTCAATTGCCTTTTGATTCCATGATATCTGCAAAATTTTTGAAATGCATTAGACATATATTCACCTCCTCTATCTGATCTAAGTACCTCTATATAATGGCCACTTTGCTTTTCAACCATTGCCTTGAATTCTTTAAACTTTCCAAAGGCTTCAGATTTATTTTTGAGAAAGTATATCCATGTCTTTCTGCTAAAGTCGTCAATGAAGGTTAGAAAATAAGTACTACCTTTTAATGATGTAGTTTGCATTGGTCCACATAAATCACTATGGACTAACTCCAATATTACCTTAGCTTTATATGAGCCTCCTACTGGAAAGCTCTCTCTATGCTATTTTGCTAGAATACAACTGTCACATGACCTTCCTGGCTATTTTATTAGTGGTAAACCCTTCACCATATTTTTCTTCTCTAACAAATTTAAACCTCCAAAATGTAAATGTCCATACCTTAAGTGCCATAGCCATGATTTGTCTAGCTGTATGGATTTGTAGTGGGCTTCCTCTTCTCCTTGGATGCACTGAATATGAAGAGGGAACATCTGATTCTTGGTCATCTCCACTTTGCCTATCAACCTGTCACTTGGACACTTGTCCAATATTGTGCAAACATTATCCATAAAAGATATTTTGTAACCTTTATGTACCAGCTGACCAACACTCAAAAGATTATGCTTTAGTCTAGGTACAAAATAAACATCAGGTATAAACCTTCTTTCACCATTCTTTGCCAAAACATTTATGACACCTTTACCCATGACATCTACTATGATATCATTTCCTAATTTCACTTCTGATTTTATAGAATCATCAAGACTACCAAAAAATTATTTATTCCATGTCATATTATTACTGCATCCACTATCTAAGAACCAAATATCTTTAGCCTTTTCTTGAGTAACATTACAAGTAAGAAACATGCTTCCAGGATTAGAACTAGATTCACCTAGATTAGAACTAGATTCACCTATGTAATTAGCATTCTGCTTGTACACATATCCTTGTTTACTTCTACAGTCACTTGCATAGTGACCATATTTCTTGCAGTAATAACATTGAACATTAGATTTATCAAACCTCTGTGAACCTTGTTGGAAGTGATTATTTCCACGTCCTCTACTACTGTAGTTTTGATTACTATTTTCTCCTTCATCTGAATTGTTCCTTCCATATCTACCTCTACCTCTTCCTCTGAAGTTAGACTTGGCTCTTCCTCCTCCTCTGCCAACTGATACCTGTGACTTGAAGGCATTCTCAAGAGAAGTGTTATTCCTATTCATTCTAGATTCATGTGTTAACAAAGAACCCATTAATTCATCTACAGATAATTGTTATAAATCCTTGGTTTCCTCAATAGCTACAACTATAGCATTAAATTTACTGGGTAAACACCTGAGTATTTTTTCTATGATCTTCTGATCCGTCATAGTTTCTCCATTAGATCTAATTTGATTCACTATATTCAAAATTTGACCCATAAACTGGTCTATAGATTCTGATTCATTCATTTGCAAATTTTCAAAAGTTCTCCTAAGAGATTGCAATTTAGCAATTTTTACCTTCGTATTACCTCTATAGGTAGTCTCCAAGATTTTCCATGCCTCTCTGGATCTTGTTGCTGCTGCAACTTTGGAAAATATAGATTCATCCAATCCCTGTTGGATGAGAAATAAAGTTTTTGCATCTTTCTTTTTGTTCTCCTTAAGCTGATCCTTTTGTGCTTGATTTAATCTTAGATGGGCTGCCTCGTCCTGCGGTTCTACAAAACCACTCTCTACCAAATCCCATACATCTTGTGAGCAAAATAAATTTCTCATCTTAATTTCCCAAAAATCGTAATTCTTACCATTGAAAAGATGGATTTGAGGCTGTGAAATACTTTTGTTCGCTGTCATTTCTCATGCTAGAATGGCTTTCTGATTTCTATTTCTAAAACACAGTCACTGATGATGGTTAAACTACCGCGGTCATTTGATAATACTACCGATGTCAGTTTCCTCTGCCGATATCGGTCTAGGAGTCAGCCGATGTTGGTCTCTGCTCTGTCGATGTTGGTCTCTGCATTGCTTGCTGGGTAATTCCTATGCTTTTTCCTTCACCTGACTACTTCGCTCTCCTTTCTTGTTGGCACCTCCTTACTGACTGCTTTCCTAACCAGGCTCTCCTTGGCTCTTCCTTGCTCTGATACCAATTTGTTAGAATCAAGAGAGCACAAAAAACAAAAACTTAAACAAATAAATAAGAACTCAACCCAATTGCTAGAGCAATTTCTTGAAAAAAAAGATTTTATTGATCTTCAATTTTCCTTGCTTACAATGTGCGCCCTTAAGGTCTTTAAATAGAATTGAATACAAACAATAATTAGAAAATAAACTCAAGACTAATTTTAGTCTTTACATGCAAACTAACTCTCTGAAAAAATTCTCTAACAGTTTAACTAACTGTTTGTTAACTAACTAAATGCTCAACTATCAATTTACTAACTAATTGCTTAACTGTAGCTAACTGCTTGCATGCATGAGTAGTGGAGAAATTAACTCCAATTCAACTTGCGTCTCTAACACATTTGAGTTTGCATTTACTGAGTGGAATGAAGCTATTCCACTATTTGTGTTGGATAATATCGTCAAAGCCTTCTTTGCAATGGACATAGTGTTAAATTTTTTTGTGCCATACCTCGACAAAACAACCTATTTGCTTATGGACGATTCAGTCAAGATAGCAATTCGGTGAAAATAAATAATCAAAAATTATTTTAAACTCTTTCATCATTTGTGGATGTTAATATTTTTTCTAATTTTCTCTCTTTTCACAACCTATATAAATAAAAACTTATCATCAAATTCCCTTTTCGTAACAGGTATGTTTCGAGATGGTTTTTATTGGATTTCGCCTCAACATTTCCATTTCAGGTCATTTACCTAATTTTTACCGGTAAAAAACAAATCTTAAGCCACGAAATATTTGTTCTTCTCAATATGTTGCGGCTATGGAGATTGAGGAGAGTTAGTAATTTATTTACCAGGTAAATTTTGTTAAGACTCTGTTGACAAGAATTTTCTTCTCTTAACATCAGATTTCATCATACATCTAATATTTGAATTGCAGGCTTGAGAAAGATATCCGGTTCAGCTATTTCTAGATCAGATGTGTAAAACTGATCTGCGTAAGCTTTGTTTTTCATTTATAACAATTTTAACATGAAAAAAATATACCTTGTACCAGAGTCATCAAATTCAAATTTTGTAATAACCTTCTATTTAATTATTGATAATACGTTGCAGGTCAAACTATTTTTTGTACACATTACTGCCTACTTTTACTATTCTCTTGCAGCGAATTACGCAGATAAAAGAAAGCATGAGAAAACATGGGTTGATGCTGCTAATGAGAAAAATATATCAGTGGGATACATGACTACTATATACTAGTCTATCTCCACTATAACCATTGTTGGATATGGAGATTTGGATGTAGTGAACACCAGAGAGAAATTGTTTACAATGTTTTATATGCTTTTCAATTTGGGACTCACTGCCTACTTAATAGGAAATATGACCACCCTTGTCATACAAACTACATCAAAGACCCTAATATTTGTAAGTAGTTTTAATATTTCTCTAATTTTTCATAGCTGGACGGGTTTCTGAATAACAAATTGAAAGGCAATACAGAGCAGAAAAATAAAACACAAAATTCAGAATGCTACTGCAATCTTGAAAAATAATTTTTTATTGATCTTCTTTTTCTTGTTGTTACAATGCTGCACCCAAGCCATCTATAAATAGATTTTCTTATCAAATTAAACTAAAAATGAACTGATTGTTTAACTCATCTAAAACTAACTTCAACTGCTTGAAGGAACTAACTATTAACTACTTAAACGCACTGATTCCTAACATTTTGTTAACTGCTATGCATGCATGAGGAGGGAGGTGGAACAGTCAGTTAAGTTGTGGATGGAGAAATTATCTCTAGTTAATCTTGAGTTTATAACACTCCCCCTTAATTTCTACCACTAACAACTTCAGCATTTACAATGCCTAAATTTTGTCTTAAATAATCAAAGGTCTCCTTTGCTAATGTCTTTGTGAATATATCTACCAATTGATCTTTAGATCTACAGATTTTCAAATAGATTTCTCTATTTTTCACTAACTCTCCAATAAAGTGAAATCTTGTATCAATGTGCTTACTCCTCTTGTGGAAAACATGATTTTTTGATAATGCGATTGCTGATTTGTTGTCACAAAAGATTGGTGTAGACTCCTTCTGTGCTTGTAATAAATCTTTCAATATTCTTCTCATCCAAGTTGCTTGACATGCTACTGATGTGGCTACTACATACTCTACTTTAGCTAATGAAAGTGTCACTATAGATTGCTTTTTGGATGCCCATGTGACCACACATGTGCCTAAAAGAAAGGCATGTCTAGAAGTACTCTTCATGTCATCAATGCTACCTACAAAATCACTAACAGTATAACCAATCAAACTAAAATTGTTAGTTGTAGAATATAAAATTTCATATTTTGTAGTTCCTACCACATATCTCAATATCCTTTTTCCAACTTGCCAATGTGAGTCTTTCAGTGACTCCATAAATTTAGAGATCAAACTGACCCCATACATGATATCTGGTCTAGTAGCTGTAAGATACATCAAACTGCCAACTAATCTTTTGAATGTTTTACAATTAACATTAGACCCTTGGTCTTCTTTGCTAAGTTTGGTCCCTGTAGCAACTGGTGTAGGTGCTGGTTTACAATTTAGCATCATAAATCTCCTTAACACATCCTTTGCATATTTAGTTTGACAAATAAATATTTCCTTCTCTGATTGTACAACTTTTATACCCAAAAGGTACTTCATTAGTCCCAAATCTGTCATTTCAAATTCTTTCTTCATTGATGATTTAAATGTGTCTATAGATAAATTTCTAGTGAAAATCAAATCATCAACATACAAACACACAATCAAAATCTGACCTTCTTTATTGATTTTTGTGTACAAAGTAGGATCACTATTGCTTCTGCTAAATTCATTGTTTGTCATATATGAATCAATCTTGTTATACCATGCTCTTGGTGCTTGCTTGAGACCATAAAGGGCCTTCTTCAATCTATAGACTTTTTCTTCATGTCTTTTTACTTCATAACCTGGTGGCTGTTTCACATACATTTTTTCATCTAGTAAACCATTCAAGAAAGCTAATTTGGCATCCATTTGATATACATACCAATTATTTTGAGTAGCTATTGATAAAACCATTCTAACAGTATCAAGTCTAGCAACTGGAACAAATGTTTCATTATAGTCAATTCCAAGTTCTTGTGCAAAACCTTTTGCTACTAACCTTGCCTTATGCTTTTCAACATTTCCTTCTGCATCAAATTTAGTCTTATAAACCCATTTGACTCCTATGCAATCCTTACCTTCAGGTAGATTAGTTAGATCCCATATTTGATTTCTTTCAATGGCATTCATCAAGACTACCAAAAAATCCTTTATTTTCTGTCATATGATTACTGCATCCACTATCTAAGAACCAAATATCTCTAACTTTTTCTTGAGTAACATGACAAGTGAGAAATAAGCTTCCAGGATTAGAACTAGATTCACCTGAATTAAAAATAGATTCACCTGTGTAATTAGCACTCTGCTTGTCCACATATCCTTGTTTCCTTCTTTAGTCACTTGCATAATGTCCATAATTTTTGCAATAATAACATTGAATATTAGATTTATCAAACCTCTGTGAACTTTATTGGAAGTGATTGTTGCTACGTCCTCTATTGTTGTAGTTGTGATTATTGTTTTGACCTTGATCTAGATTGTTGCTTCCAGTTCTGCCTCTGCCTCTTCCTCTGAAGTTTGACCTTCCTCTTCCTCTTTCTCTACCAAATGATACCTATGACTTGAAAGCATTCTCAAGAGAAGTGTTGTTATTCCTATTCATTTTGGATTCATGTGTTAACAAAGAACCCATTAATTCATCTGCAGATAACTGTTCCAAATCCTTGGTTTCCTCAATGGCTACAACTATTGCATCAAATTTATTGGGTAAACTCCTAAGTATTTTTTCTATGATCTTTTGATCCATGATAGTTTCTCCATTAAATCTAATTTGATTCACTATATTCAACACTTGACCCATAAACTAGTCTATAGACTCTGAATCATTCATTTGCAAATTTTCAAAACTTCTCCTAAGAGATTGCAATTTAGCAATTTTTACCTTTGTATTACCTTTATAGGTAGTCTCCAAGATTTTCCATGCCTCTCTAGATCTCGTTGCTGCTGCAACTCTGGAAAAAATAGATTCATCTAGTCCCTGTTGGATTATAAATAAAGCTTTTGCATCTTTTTTTCTATTCTCCTTAAGCTCATCCTTTTGTGCTCGACTTAATGCCAGATGGGCAGGCTCGTCCTGCAGTTCTACAAAACCACTCTCTACCAAATCCCAAACTTCTTGTGAGCAAAACAAAGTTCTCATCTTAATTGCCCAAAAATCATAATTCTTACCATTAAAAATGAGAATTTGAGGCTGAAAAATACTGTTATTCGTTGCCATGTCAATCGCTTATAAGATTCTGTTGTTGCTGCTACAGTCGTTCGCCTCCCTGGATCTTGTTTCCAATGCTCTAGGTCTGCACAGTCCCTGACTAATACTGCTGGAACGTTTAAAATAGGAGCTTCTTTTTCAACTCGCTGCTTGGCAGCACTTCACAGCTCATTGGATAGCGCCTTTTTTTTTTAAATAGACAAAAAAAACAAATAAATAAATAAATAAATTCAATACCTTGTTGTGATTCTTTTTAAATAAATAACGATCTCTTAATTTGATTTTTTTTTTGTTTTTAAATTTCCACGGTCTCCTCTTCTGCTGCGATCTCTCCTTTGGTCTCTTGCCTAGGGCTGACTATGATGCCTCTCTTAATCTACGCTTTTCCTTAGCACCAAACTGCGGCGTCCAACCTGCGAACTGCTCCTTTCTTGTTGGGCGCCTCTCCACCTTCTGCTAGCTACACCTTTCAAACCTATGCTTTCTCTCCCACAGTCAACTACTATTGCGCATTAACTACTGCACGCTCTCCACCTACGACTCTGCTGAATGCGCTTCTACTCTTCACGCGACCTGTCTACTTGGTTGTTATTCACTCTGACTGTGTGCTTCTTCTCACGCCAAACTGAAACGTTCTTCTTCTGGCTCTTCTTGGCTCTGATACCACTTTGAAAGACAATACAGAGCAGAAAAATAAAACATAGAACTCAGAATGCTACTGCAATCTTGAAAAAGAATTTTTTATTGATCTTCTTTTTCTTGCTGTTACAATGTTGCACCCAAGGCATCTATAAATAGATTTTCTTATCAAATTAAACTGAAAATAAACTGATTATTTAACTCATCTAAAACTAACTTCAACTGCTTGAAGGAACTGACTGTTAACTGCTTAAACTAACTGATTCTTAACTGTTTGTTAACTATTGTGCATGCATGAGGAGGGAGGTGGAACAGTCAGTTAAGTTGTGGATGGAGAAATTATCTCCAGTTAATCTTGAGTTTCTAACACAAATATGAAATATGACCATAGTTGTTGTATAAATTACATCAAAAACATTTTTGTTTATAAATAATTTTAATATATAGTGCTAATTGTTAAAAAAAAAAAAGGACTACTTGTTACCTTTACAAGGCTAACCGATGGAAAATAATTTAATCGAATATAAACTTGCCTGATAGATAAGCTGGTCTGTTTTTCATTCTAAATCAGTAGGAGTTGTTTAAATTGTAAATGAATGAATGTTGATTTGGCAGAGGGATACAGTTCACCAGGCTTCAAAATTTATTGCCAAACACCGTTTGCCAGAATGGTTGAAAGAGCAAATGATGGCACAAATCAGGCTTAGATTTAAGACACGAGAACTACAGCAGGAAGAAGCTTTGGCTTACTTTCCTAAAACACTTCGCTCTACCATTGCCCAACATCTCTTTCTGTCAACAGTTGAAAATGCTTATCTTTTTAATGGGATTTCTCGTGATATGCTTTTGCAGCTGGTGAGTTTACCTTCCTAACATATTAACACTTCATTTCAACTTTAAATACAATATCAAGTTGAAAATAGTCACAAAAATCATTCAATACTAATGTAATTGAAACTATTCATTTTGCTATGAAGGTTACAGATATGAAAGCTGAGTACTTTCCCCCAAAAGTAGACATCATTTTAAAGAATGAGATTCCCACTGATTTTTATATTCTGGTTTCAGGAACGGTGGTAAGATTTGTATATTTTTCACCGTTAAAGACCTATCTTTAGATTGTTTTAGTTTCATATCCATCTCCTGATTATTTTGAACTAACTCTCCATACAAATGCCACTTACAGGAGATATTCACACTTGTCAATGGAAACGAACAGGCAAGTGCAGTTTTATTTATGCGCTGGAGATAATAAGATGGTAACAACACCTTAAATTTTACAGGCAATTCAGTTGTTGCTAATAAATAATATCGTTCATTTGTTTTAGCTTTTAGAAAATCAAGAAACTCCGAATTTGGTTGGAGAAATTGGCGTGCTGTTCAACATTCCACAACCTTTTGGCGTAAGAAGTAGGAGACTTTGCCAGCTCCTTCGGTTGAGTCGCCATGATTTCACTCAAATTGTGCAATTATATTCTGGAGATGGGAAGATTGTAGCGGAAAACTTCGTGCAGGTAAGCAGTCGTACAGATGTAATAGAATTATAAAAAGTTGTCTACCATATAATCAATTAGGAGCTTCTTGTTATGCAGTGTTTGCAGCATTTAAAAGGACTCAACGAGTCAATGATGAATGAAAAACATCTATAGTACATTTGCCTTTTATGGACGAGACCTCAGAATTACAGAGTAACAAAACTGGGATATTTTCTGAAAGCTATGGTTCAATGTTCCCTTATGAAATTGGAATTAATCCAATTAATCGCGAATGGGAAAAGCCCTTAGTCACCCTTCCTAAACGAGTTACGATACATAGCTATCATCCCAAGGAGAACGATGGAGAGAGACTTGGAAAGTTGATTTTGTTACCCAATACAGTGGAGGAGCTTTTCAGCATAGCAGGTAATAATATAAATTGTTGCTGGAATTTATATAACTGGCATGTTCATCGTTGACTATGAGATCGTAATGGTTAATTTAACATTTTTGAACGTACTAGCTGTTTACTTCCAGCGATTGATTAAAGGTTTGTGTAAAGTATTTTTTTATATGATTGTTCAATTGATTGTAACAAGCAGGGGTCAAGTTTGGGAAGGCTAAGAGATGTCGAGTAATGGACGTGGAAGATTCAGAGATCGATGATTTAAACGTCGTCAGAGATGACGATCGTCTTTTTGTCTGCTAATTACAAGATGATATTGGTACGGTGCTGTTGGACAAATTCTAATCCTTTGTCCCAATATTTTCCTGTATTGTAGGTAAAAAATTGTCGAATCCCTTGATTCAAATTTTATGTTGAAAAAACCTTACAGCACTATTCGCTGTGTAGGAGAGAGAGAATCACAAAAACTACAGGGTCAGTTGGGTAGCAAATATACAATATAAGATGAAACAGAACAGGGGAGAGAGAATGTGGAGGAATAAACACTAAATTTACACATATATAAATCTGAAAATTTTCTTCTACAAACACGACTACTGCTGTTACAAAACAACATACAAAAGGAATCAAAAACTTTTCTCAACTGCTGGAAATATCTTCCCAAGCTATGTACTACTACTGCAGTTAACTCCCTTGTTCTTCTCTATTCAAATCCTCTATTCTATTGTTTTTTACAAGCTGCTCACTCACCTCTCATAGACTACTGTTGCGTTCACTTTTCTGCTGCTCTTTTCTTTTGCTACAGACAGTTGTTGATGCTTGTTCTCTTTGCTACGGACTGCTGGGAATATCTCTCATGTTTTTTCCCTGCTCTGCTCTCCTACAGACTGTTGCACTGTTCTCTTTCCTCACTGCTGCGTTGAATTCTATATTCTACTGTACATTGCCCTTTGTGTTCTAAATACTGTTGTCCCACCTACTCCGCAACTTTCTCCCCCAAAAACAAGTCAAAAGAGGGTCCAAAATTCAAAATTTGAAAGGGGCTATATTAAATGTTGTTGGTGGCATGTCATACATTGGGAGTTAGGTAAAGGGCAAAAATATAATTTTAACACTCCCCATTATTTTTGACCTTCCTACCATGGTCAATTAGACTTTTCTCAGTCTCCAAAATCTCTTTATAAATTTTTTTTAATTTATCAAATGTTTTTGCATCTTTATTATGCATGTCTAGAGGTTCATAACTGAAATCCATAGCTCTATCGATGGAGTCTATACATTTGTTGTAGGAGTCCATAGATCTATTGATGGAGTCCATAGATTTTTTGATGGAATCCATAGATTTGTTGTAGGAGTCCATAATTTGTTGATGGAGTCCGTACATGTACTAATGGAGTTCGTAGATTTTTTGTAAGAGTCCATAGCTAGACTAATGGAGTCTATAGATTTTTTGTAGGAGTTTGTAGCTAAACTGATGGAGTTCCTAGATTTTTTATAGGAGTCCGTAGCTAGATTATTTGAGTCTGTAGCTCTGCAATAAGACTTCGGAGCTACATTAACACTATGTAGGCCTAATGCTACTACATATATGACCCATAACCTTCCTCTTATATGCATGAAAGTGTCCTTACGCAATGGTTTAATAAAAATATCAGTTAGTTGTTGATCAGATTTACAAAAACTAAGCTTTATGACATAATTTTCAACTAACTCACGGATAAAGTGATACCTAATTGCAATGTGTTTGTTCCTACCATGAAACATAGGGTTCTTTGATAACACTATGGATGATACATTATTACAATAGACCGTAGAAGCTCCTTGTTACTCCTCAGTAAATCAAAAAATATCCTTCTCAATCATATAGCTTGGCATGTTACTACATTGGCTACTATATACTCTGCTTCAGCTATAGAAAGTGACACTATTAGTTCTTTCTTTGAAGCCCAAGATATGGCCCCTGATCTAAGATAAAATACATACCCAAAAGTGCTCTTTCAATCATCAAAGTTGCATGTCCAATCACTATCTGTGTAACCAACAAGCTAAAACTCATCTACTGCTGGATATAAAACACCATAATCTCTTGTTCTATTCACATACCTCAATATCTTCTCGCTTACCAATGTGTCTCCTTTGGCATCTCCATAAATTTTGATATAAGGCTGGTTGCATACATGATGTCTAGTCTTATTGTAGTCAAATAAATTAGGATTCCCACTAGGCTCTTATAGTATGTGGAGTCTACATTTTTGTTGCAATCTTCTTTGTATAGCTTAAGGCTTGTCTCACCTAGAGTGAATACAGACTTGTTATCCAGCATCTTGAACCTTTCTAAAACCTTTTTTGTATACTTAGATTGGAATAGGAATATGTCTTCATGCATTTGCTTGACTTTTATCCTGAGAAAGTACCTCAAGAAGCCCAAATCAATCATTTCAAACTCATTTTTCATGGTTGTTTTAAATTTTTCAATGGATTGATTTGCATTATCGGTGAATATAATATCATCCACATACAATACAACAATCAACATGCCTTTCTTGCATGATTTGATGTGTAGTGTGGGTTCACTTGCACTCTTGTTAAACTGTTGCTCAATAAATATGAGTCTATATGACTGTACTATGCTCTTGGAGCTTGTTTGAGCCCATACAATGCCTTTTTCAACCTATACACTTTGTTTTCATGCTTGATAATCTTATATCTAGGTGGTTATCCCACATAAACCTCTTCTTCTAGCATTCCATTCAAGAATGTCGACTTCACATCCATTTGATGCACTTTCCACTTATGTTGGGTAACAATGACTATGATTGTCCTTATGATTTATAACTTTACTATGGGTGCAAATGTTTCAGTGTAATCATGTTTAGGCATTTGCTTGTAGCCTTTCACCACTAGCCTTGCCTTATGCCTCTTTATCTTTCTTTTAATAGTAGTTTTTGTCTTGTATACCCACTTAATTCCTATGACCTCTTTTCTTTTTGGTAGGTCAACTAGCTCTCATGTATCATTTCTCTCTATGGTGTGTATTTCTTCATCCATAACCTCACACCACTTATTGTCCTTGACTACTTCAAAGTATATTGGATCAACTAATAGAAAGAGTGCATAATTCATTGTTTCATCTTTATTTTTCTTATATATTGACTGCTCATAGACTTCTTGCAAGCTTCTTGTCCTTACTTGGTGTTGATTTGAGTTAGAGGATGAGGATGTTAGCTCATGAACAACTCCTTGACCTTGTTAATGGCTACTACCACTAGATGAATCAACCCTTTGTGAAATAGGGATCCATGTTAATGTATTGGTAGATGTACCACTTGTTATTTTGGATTTAATGAAGGGTCCAACAGCCCTTATTTTAATATGTTTTTTCTTGTCTCTCTTTCCAAGCTTCATGCTCAATGAATTGAACATCTTAGCTGATTATGAAATCTTTAGTGATGTGATTATATAGTTGGTATGCCTTTGATTATTCATTATACCCTATGAAAATACACTTCTCACCTTTGTCATCTCATTGTGTTCTTCTTTGCTTGGGCACATGTGTATATGCTACACAACTGAACACTCTAAGGTGTTCAACACTTGGTTCTGATTGCTCCATGTTTCTTGAGGGATCACATCTCTTACACTCTTTGTTAGAAAAATGTTCAAGAAATGCATGACTATAGTTATAGCCTTAGCATAAAAATCATTAGGCAAAATTTTTACCTCTAGCATGCTCCTTGCCATCTCTTGGATGGTCTTATTCTTCCTCTTGGCTACACCATTTTGTTATAGTGTATACCTGGCTATAAATTGCTTTCTTATGCCATGATCCTTGAAGAAATTCATGAACTCATTGGGGATATATTCTCCCCCTCTATTTGTCCTCAAAATCTTGATGTACTGACCACTTTGCTTCTCAACCATGGCCTTGAAATAATTGAATGTCTCAAATGCTTATGATTTGTTCTTCATGAAGTACACCCATATCTCCTATCTATAGTCATCTATGAATGTCATGAAATAGACATTTTTGGATAGGGAGGGGGTCTTCATTAGACTACATAAATCTGAATAGATTAGCTCTAATAGAGTTTTAGCTCTTCATGCCTTACCAACAAGAAATACATTACTATGTTGCTTCCTTAATATGTATCCTTCACACACCTTATTTGGTTGTTCTATAAGGGGCAGCCTCTTCACTATGTGCTTCTTATGAATAAGGTTCAACCCTCTAAAGATTAAATGTATGTACCTAAGATGACAAAGAGTAGGTTCATCTACCATCATTATTTTGAATGCTACTATGAGCTCACTTTGCATTCTTAATGGAGACATTTGATGGCTTGTCATCTTGACTACTACTATCTTCCTATTGCAACCACTCCTATCAAAGATGATATACTCACCATTCTCAAATCTGACCTTATATCCCTTTTGCACAAGCTACCTTATGCTGATAAGGTTGTGTTTCAACCTGGATACATAGTAAACATCATGAATATGCTTTTTGTCACCTTGTTTGGTGTGGATTAAAACATTTCCCTTGTCCATGATAGGAACCTTATCATTATTTCCCATATTCACCTTTGATTTTATTATCTCATCTATGTGGCTAAACATCTCTTTGTTTCCACTCATATGGTTGTTGCAACCACTATCCAAATACCAAGTCTCCTTGCCACTTTGTTCAATAATGTTGCTTACTATAAATAATTTTCTTCCTTTCTCATTCTTATTTGGTTCAACCTCTTGTGTATAAGTGAAATTATAATTTTGCCTATTCATGTCATACTTCTTCTTTCTATACTCACTAGCATAATGTCCACACCTCTTGCAATAATAATATTGGATGCTAGACTTCTCATACCTTTGTATAGATCCACCTCTAGAAGTGTTACTACTCCTTCCTCTTCCTCTTCCTCTTTCTCTTCCTCTTCCATGTGGTTATTGATGGCCATGTCTTCCACCTTTTAGACTGCTATAAGTTCTTCCTCTTCTTCTATTATTTGATCTTCTTCCCCTTCTTTTCACATTGACATTGGTCTTGAATTCTTACTCATGGGAAGAAGTGGTTGACCTATTCAACCTTTGTTCATAGGTTTTCAAAGAATACATTAGTCCATCAACCATCATTTGTCTCAAATCCTTTAACTCTTCTATAGCAACCATTATAGGGTCAAATCTAATTAGAATGCTCCTCAACACTTTCTCAATGACCCTATAGTCTTTAAGGGTATCACTACATGTCTTCATTTGATTTATTATGTTTATTGTTCTTATGAAGAAGTCATTGATTGACTCATTATCCTTCATTTTTAGGGTCTCAAATTCTCTTCTTAAGAGCTATAACTTGACAAGTTTCACCTTGTCACTCCCTTGTTATGCATTTTGTAAGATATCTCATGCTTGCTTAGAATGGACAACTGTTGATATCTTAAGAAAGATTGAGTCAGCCAAAGCTATTTATATGTAGTTGAGTGATTTGGAATCTTTCATCTTATTCTCCTTTAGCACATTATTTTATGCTTAGGTCAAGGCATTGAAGGTTGCTATGTCTATAATCATATTGTACCCAGATTCAACCAACTCCTATAGCTCTTGAGAGTTAAATATTGTCTTCATTTTGATGCTCCACACATCCCATTTTTTATATCAAAAATGGGGGGTTACTATCAAAACTCTGAACTCAATACTTCCATGTCTAAATACACTCACAACCTGGTAGCTCTTCATAAATGGCTCTGATACCAATTGTTATAAAAACCTTACAGGACTATTGGCTATGTAGGAGAGAGAGAATCATAAAAACTATAGGCCTAGCTAGGAAGTAAATAGGAAATACAAGATGAAATAGCATAGGAGAGAGAGAATGTGGAGGAATACACATTGAATTTGCATATATATAAAAAAATTAAAAAAATTATAAACATAGCTACTGCTGTTACAAAACAACATACAAAAATTTAAAAAAAATTAACTGCTGGAAATATCTTCCTAAGCTATGGAATGTTGTTGCAGTTAACTCACTTGTTAGTCTATATTCAAATCCTCTATTCTATTATCTTTTACAAGCTACTCACTCACCTCTCATAGATTTATGTTGTGTTCACTTTTCTACTACTCTTTTCTTTTTTTATGGATAGTTGTTGATGCTTGCTCTCTGTGCTATGGATTGTTGAGAATATCTCCCATGTTCTTTCCCTAATGTGCTCTCTTGTAAGCTATTGCACTATTATTTCTCCTCACTACTAAATTGAATTCTATATTCTACTGCACATTCCCCTTTGTCTTCTACCTACTGCTGTCTCACCTACTCCATATCTTTTTCCCTCCAAAATAAGTCAAAATGGCCTCCAAAATTTAAAATTTGAAAGGGGTTGTATTAAATATTGTTGGTTTCATGTCATTCACTAGGAGTTAGGTAAGGGGCAAAAATATTATTTTAACATTTTATACATTCCTTACATTCAAATGTGTTAAATACCTGTAGTCAAAATGCATTAAACATTTGATAAAAATTGTTAAAATCATTGAATGAAAATATAATCATCGTTGAATGTTGATCCTTCCTCATTGTCATGATCCACTTTTAAGTATGCACAACTTCAAAAAATATTTAAGTAGGATAGGGAAGGGATGATATTCTTTCATTTTTCATAATTTTAGATTCCAAAATCAATTGAAAAGGATTGCAAAATAGCTCGCAACAATCTATCTTGAACACATTCCATTTGTACTGCATTTTTCTAAATATTTTGATTTTTTTTAAATGTTACTATGAATTATTTATCATGATTCATAATTATTTTAAATTCACTTTATTATTTTAAATTTTGATATATTTAGGAAAAATAAATTAAAAAATATTAACTTGTAAATGTGTGGAATACAATTAGAGGTTTGATTATCATACTTTGGTTTGTACTACAGTGTATATTTATGTTGATAGGCATATATTTATTAGATTGAGCTTTACCTTTTGTATTTGATTGATGGTCCACATTCATTTTTGAAGGATGAATATGACAAGTTTCTCTTTTGCTAACCTATGTTTTGTATTAGTGCCTCTACATTGCAGTGCCAAGTTTGGTCACTACTGATGTGGTTTCTGCAAGAGATGTCATCGACATTGATGTGCTAGAAAATATTTACATTCTTATTTTAAATTTTTATTATTATATTATAATTTTTTGGATTTTAATGTGCATGTAAGGATGTAGAGGTTCACTTGGTGTGTTATATTTTTTATTATTAGTAAAATAGAGTTTTGATAGGGACCCAACCCTTTGCAAGGAGTTTCAGAAATAAAAACAATAAAACCTCAATGAATCTCTTATACCAATGAAAAGATAAGAAAGTTGTAGAAAAGTTGAAAAAGTGTTGTAAACTTGTTATAGCACACCAAAGAAATAAAAATAAACTATAATCCTCTCATAATTTTTTTTTTTGAGACATGAGAATTGTATTCAATGGTTCTATATCCATATTACCCTTTCCTCTTTTTTTTGTTGCTTACCACCTTCCATTTTCCTCTTCTCCAAATTTAAAAATATGAGAATGAAGACTTCTAGTACATCAATTAATTTTTATTCAACAATGGGACTAACAAGCCTTTGCCTTTAACATTCATTTAATGAATGTGCTTTAAAGGATTCATAGTCATTGATCCTCTGTCAGAATAAGGAATGCCATTTTTATTTTCTAAAATAGATTTATTCTTCAGTAAAGCTGGAAACTCTTTGGCCAAATACTCTACACAAGGATCTATAAATTTTTGTGGGCATAATCCACAACTTCCAAAAGTGTTTCTAGGACTGCATTAGGCCCTTTAGTTTCATCCTCACTTTCAATAATGGATTCAATAGTTTTACATTCAGTCTCATCTTCTTTTCACCAATTATTAGCTTTTTTGTGCTTAATATCTAGACAATCATTAACTAAATGCCATGTTCAAAAATATTTTCAACATCTAAAAGGTACTTTCAAAGTCAAGATTTTGAATCCTAGATATCTGCCTAACTTTCAACTCTAGTTTTGCAAGGAGCTCTTTAGAGATATCAACATTTACTAATATGCAGGAAATATTAGAATGTCCCCTTTCTTCTATTACAACACCAACCATCCAAATTCCCCAATATTATTTCCTATGGCATTAAACACAATATTATCTTAAAATTAAAGAGGAAGGTTAGGAAACTAAATCTAAATAGGTTTTATATTGAAACTTTTTGTGTAATGGTTGAAATATGGTTGCCATTACTTAATTAGGAGAACATTATTATCCCATCTCCAAAAAAATAACTTAAAATGGCCTCTTTATCTTTATGGAATCAAAAATTATAATGAAATTCCTTATAGCACAAGGTTCGATTTCAATCTTAACTTCAACTAGATTTAGCTAATTTTTTAAAATCCATCCATAAAGCTCTACAAGATTGACAAAAACCATTTAATCAATAAATCAAACCCTTAGTTTAGAATATATATTCCCTCTCCAATATCACCTCTAGTTGTTCTTCTTCAAAATAGATTATAGGAATAGATTTTATAGGAGTTAATCGAACAGTCAAAATAATTTATTATAATAGCCTCAATGAAGGAGGGTTGTCAGGACTCCCATACCTTCCCCTATTTTATATTTAAAACCTTTATTTTATTTTTAAACCCATCATCCTTAGCATACGGTCACACCCTGTCAAAAATTTAAGAAAGTCCAGATCTAATACAAGACTAGATTTGTTGACCTTGCCAACTACATCTCTTCCATGATCCATTTGGTGGTCCTTGTGTCCTTCCTCAGTTATCATCATAACTTATTGGCATGGTTTTGGTGAAGTGTGATTAACTCTCATTGATCTTGGATTAACCCCAGCATCCACACCAATATCCTTCTCTACCTTCACAGTTACTGGTCGAAATGTTGTTAGAATCTCCCCTAACATATGTGTATTTCCATTTACTATCACAAGAGAGATAAATGGGTTCAAAAACCTAACACTATCATTATTAATAGTAGGAGTGGTAGTTATTTGAAAATTATTTATAAAATTTACAATGTTATTTGTTATCGAAATGAGGATTTTCCTTCACAACTTGATGTGTTATTAGCTCCAATAAATTGGTGGTATTAATAACATATTGAGACCATATGAAAAAAATAGTTTATATATGATATCATAATCTATGAGAACATGTTTGATATCATATTAATAATTCTTGGGAATCACCTTCTTATGTAAGTAATGCTTCTTTCCATGGCATTTATCCACTATTTATGAGATGCAAATAATATGTATTACTTTTCTAATAGTATTTTGGTATGTTAGTTCTATATTTTAATATAAAAACTGGTATGAAAATTCATAACTAACATATGAAATGGATCAAACATATAATTTAGCTCACAATATTAGCTATTAGAATCACCACATGTCCTAAACCTACCTCTATCACACCATCCCCCTAGTCGACCCAATTGTCACCTATATTCCCTTTACATTAATAAACCTAACACCTGCAAGGGATCAAACATGTAATGTAAATCTCAATATAATCTATTAGAAGCACCACATGTCCTAAACCTACCCCTATCACACTATCCACCTAGACGATCCAACTATCACTTGTATTCCCTTGCCATCACCAACTAGGTAAGCCATCAACTACACATAAATAAACAAATTCATGCACATCATTTATTATGTGGGTGAATATCTTGGTCATGTCATCATTCATTATAAAATTTATTAGAGCAAAGTTGTGATAATAATAATAAATTTTAATAAATGTTGATTGGCATATTTGATTTTTTTAAGATATTATCATCATTTAAAATCAACTTTGAGACAAATTTGATTCATTAGATTAAAAATAGTGTCCTTCGAAAGGCTTAGCATTATTATAAGGTTGGATTGGGTTATGTTCATCATAATTGATGTTGAGAGCCAAACCATTGGATTATTTGGAAGCCATTATTCTCAAATATCTACCATGCTTGTTTTATTTTCACATTTATTCCTAATTCAACTGATTCTCAATATTTTAATCGATTATTATATATTCTTAAATGATGGCATGTAGATAAATATTCAAAGTATAAATTATTTATATTTTCTTAATGGCTTTAATAGATTTTAAATTTTTTCATTTGTTCACTGTTAAAATATTTCAAAGAAAATTTAATGAAAACAAATTGAGCATTTTCTAAATTGGAACTTTGTTTAGATTTGAATTATTTTTTCCTTATATTTATATTTTTTTTAGGAAGATGCATTAAATTCTATGTTAGCTTTCTTAATCTAACTATAGGATGATATTTTATATTACATTTAACTTAGGGATGCCTAGTTTGGAGTTAATTTAGCTTTGTGGAGTAACCCATTCATCATTAGCACTATCTCTTTACAAGTAAAGGGTTTCTATACATGATGTTTTATAAAAATACAAAAATAACATTAAAAAACATTGTCATTATTATTACCATGTCTTGTGCTATGACCTACAACTATAAATAAAAAAATAAAATACCCATAATGCACACCACTCTATATATAGAATACAAAATAGTGAGAGTCCTTGGAAAATGTGAATGATCCAGGAGGATATAGGTCACTATATCCTACAATAGTTAATTATAGTTATTCAATTATATCTTTTCTTAGATCAATAAATTTTGTATTGAGTGTCATACCTACTTTCAAATTAAAAATATATAATTCCTCTTTAGAGTTACCACACAGATCCTATAATGTCAATACTATATCAAATAGTGTGTCAATAACAACAGTTAATAATTTCAACACACTTATCAATCATGAAGTGGTTGCTGCTAACTCTTATAATTGTTAAACCAATTATTCATATCCTTCCATTATATATTAATTTACACTTATATTATTTGTAGAGTGTTATGTGAAGTATGTAGAGAAGTAAGTTGGGGAGCACATAGATACCATACATCTGATCTATCATATTTTGTAAAAATATTCGCATAATATAACTTTTTTTATTATAGTTATATATCAATTATCAATTGGTTTCTTCACTTTTCTTGTTTATTTTCACATTATACTATTGTTGAAAAAAAATTATGTCACTTGTGTTTTGTTTGATTTTATGTCTCACCCAATAGGAAGTGACAGAAATTTAACAACAAATGGATAAATCATTGTTAATATGGTGAGATTCTTATGCTTTTGAGAGGGGAAACTCCCTTGTATGATTATGCATTAATGGGGGTTTTATGTAATTTTAACCGTAAAGCACATAAAAGAAATAAAATTGGGAAATAGTGGAATCTAAAAAAGGGAGAAGAATGGATGGGGATGGAGGTGGAGAGAAAATCACATCAGAATAAATATAGAGAATTGTAAAAATAACTTGGAATAAAATGAAAAGGTTAGAAATTCTTCCACACAGATAAAAATGGAAATATGAATATTAGATGTGATGGACATAAAAGGGTTCCTTGAAATCACAAAGACTCCTCAAAACTCATATTGGGTACACCTAGTTCAAATCCTATAAACAAAGTTTAAAACACAAAATCTATGAACTTCATGAGTTGCACACAACTAGGAAAATTACATAATTTTAATAACTTATATGTCTATGAATAAAAGTATACATTTCAAAAATAAAGAGCATCAAAACCAATAAATCTAAATATTGATATCACCCACATACAAAGTTTCAATAACACATAGGAGGATGAAATGGCCTTTATTATTCTCATTTTTTCACCTTTTATTATTTTCAATTTTATATTATTTTATTTTACATTTATATTTCAATTTTTAATAAATCGTCTTAAATAATCACCAATTAAGTCCATCGATCCTTATCCATTGGGCACTAGAGACTAGAAATAATATGTTCCACACATATGAAATTAAGTATTTCAAAGGGAATTTCGAAAAATGTTGAGAAGTAAACATCTAAAAAGTCTCTAATGATCATTGGATTTATTTTTTCAAGGCATTCCCAATTACTAAAATAAGGGGGTATTTTGGGAAAATAATAGAGATAATAATTAAATTAATCATCTCAAATTGAGACCAAAAAAATGTGTGTATTATATCAAATATTGTCTCAAAGAGGGTGTCTCTAATTATTATCTCACATAATTGTCTCTTTGGAGACAAAATTTAATTGTACATATTGTATCTCTTAATAGACTATAATTGTTCTCTTTGGAGATGATAAATTTAATCCCAACCATTGTATGAATTTAATGAACAAAAAAATAACAAATTTATTCTTTTGTAACCAATGAATTAGAATTGTCAATGGCACTAGAGAAACCCAATGATCAGTATTATAAAATAATTATAGAAAATAATTAGTGTTCAATATTGTGCCCACAATTGGGTCTACAAGAATTTTAAAGAGTATATACAAAGGGTGACTAGATGTAATTAACCCTTGACATAGAATGGTACACCTATTTATTATTATATTAGATAGTATTGTAGGAAATTCATCATATTCATCTGCATATAATTATTGAAGATGTGATCCTTTTTAAAACATTAGAATAACATATTGTCTTACATATACTAATAACATTATCAATAGTGTAAAGATAACACTAGCTATGATAATCTAGGTTATTCCAAAACAAGCCAATAAATAACATGTCTAGGATATAATAAAAATAATAGTTATTTTGAATGCATTATTTCTTTAAATGTAACATGTTACTCCTAAAGCACCATGTGACCACAAGGTTAACAAAAAAATTTGATCAATATTGAATTTAAGTTAAAAATATTTTCAAGCATTATTTTATCATCCAATAGGAAAACATTGTAAAAATATAGTGTAGTATAATTCAAAAAAATTGTACTTATTTCTATAGTTGGGAGCAGTGAAAAAAAATTGATATCCTTTCTAAAAATTTATTTCCAAGAAAACTTTCTATATCCATGAAAGTAAAGTAACCCAAAAGGATAGAAGTTAGGATTTTTGTAAGGGAAAACATTGCACCAAGGTATCTAAACACTATAATATATTGTATCAAGTTACTGATTCATTGTTATTTAAATTCATTGGGAAGGAGGATCATCTATGTCCTCATCAACATTAAAAATCTATTCAACAATATATGCATATATGCTTCTAGTACTTCTAGTTAATTGAACGATTGTATCCTTTAATTGCCTAAGTGCCTACACAAAGGTCATTCAAAAACTAATAATCAATGGGTCATAATTTTAAACTAAAAAAACTTATAGGTTTACATCTGCTAGTAGTATTATTGCTTATACTCATATAACTACCCTAAGTTTAAGTTATTCTAAAAAAAAATTTGACCTACTCTAACTACGTTTTTGGAGACGAACTATATCAAAAGCACTTTACATTAAAAACTACCAATGTTTCTAAAAATTAAGGAATATGATAGTTCCAATTTTGTTGGCACCTTATGTTTAAGTGTAGCTAATATTTTAGTGTGCATATGAGATTGGGGAATAAAAATGTTTGAATGGTTATAAAAAATATATACCATATAACCCTTCCACAAATAATGAAGAATCTATTTATATAATGACTATTACAAAACTAAAAAACTCTCAATGAAAATTGTATTGGCATATTGAAACATATATTCATACCTAAGTAGTTTTTCACACCAAGATTCCCAAAACAATAAATTCATAAATAAATGAAGAATTCTTTCTCAAGTTTAATCCTTTTTGTCGGGTAATTCAGGATGAAACATTGTGGTCAAAATAATAAACCACAACAATCATTGTAGCTAGGATAAATGCTCCAATGATATATAATAATTGCATATTAAACATTTCCTATTTGGACAAGGAATATTTTTTAATTAACAAGAGTGTAAAATTATGTAATGAAAATATTGTAAGTTGTCCAAAACTACTGGAAGTAAATTTATTGAAGGGTAAGAACTAAAATGGTTGAAGTGCTGACTTCAAATGGTCCAAAGTGTATATGGTAAGCTATCTGAGTTTAATATTAAATTTAAAAGTAAACTGGGTGAACCACTCTAAAAATCTATCATAAGGATGAATTTATTCATGTCCATGTTATAAAACATAATAAATCGATCACGTTGGATAACATGTGAATCTTTACAATAAATGGTTAATTTTTGTATTGTGCACTAGTCTTTACAAAATTTACACATTATTAAATAAAATATGGTCACAAAAATGAAATTAAAGGTTCCAAATAGCTATAAAGGATGATATAGAGAGTGATTGGAGAAAATGTTTGGCATAGACTACTCCAGAATATATATACTTATCCCATAATGCCAATATTGGGATTTACTACCCCTTATTCCACTAAAAATAATTCCAAATGGGGGAACCAATGCAAACATTACATTCCCAAATCACCATGAAGGTTCAAACTATTCATGTTTTGCATTTTATCTCTTTGGGATACAAAATTCTTCCATAAGGCCATTGACAAAAAGTTGAAATTAATCAACAATTATATTTAAAATAATTGGTTAAGGGTACTTCATCAAGAGGGGTTTAAATTTGGAAAAGAAAATTAAGGAATGATTTTTATTTTCAAAGAAAATATTTTAGATTAAAAAAAAAGAGAGATATACATATAATAAGATAATTTTAAGGAAAACATATAATTTATTATATATAGGTAAATTTATAAGACTTATTAAGATTTGTTTTGGATAAAATTGGTAAACTCTGCATCTAGAATCTGGGTGGTTGTCTTTTATTTCATAATTTATTCAAAATAGGATAAAAACACTCTGTATGCCATAGTTAGAAAGGACTAACATATTAAAAATTCCACTTCAAAATATTATTCTCAATAGATTATTAATTAATAGTAAATTTGCCAATATTCATAAAACATTAAACATATGGCTTGTTATATGAATAACCTTACAATCAATAGACTAAATTTTTCCCCATCTATTTAGGTAAAGATGTTGATAATTGAGCATATACATAGGATTCAATAGAAGATTAGAGGTCCATTCATTCACTTAGTTGACTCAAAAATTATGGATGGTAAGGGTGGGTGGACCATAGTACAAAAAAGGAAAACAATAGAATATTAGAGGTCCATTGATCTAGTATGACCCTTGGGTCAAGAAGGCATAAGAAAGGTAGAAGATTTGACTTGGCACCCTATGTGGAGGATGAGTGATCGATTAGCTAAATTTTTACATAATTTTTATTAGATGCAATAGGGTTTATGGTTGTTAAAATATTTTGAAAGTTCCCCTATTCCATAGGGTGATCCCTACTAATTCTTTACTTTTTATGGATGGTTATCGATTGATGTAGTTTGGTAGTTTTCATTGCTCAGTCTTGGTTAGTTATATTGTTATCTCATAGGTCCCTTTCTTTGGAGGGCCTTTGTTATCTGGTGGTTGTGTGACAAACTCACTAAGTCTATTGTTTGGTAGATGACATCCTATCTTTTTTAGTTATTTGGAAGGGGTGCCCCTTTTTTGACTATTTTTTATTTCCTTTTAGTTTAGCTTTTGGCTCCTTATGAGTTGCAGCTTGTGATGCCCCATTTGAGATTCATTGTTATATATTTTATATGAGTTTACAAGACCTCCCAAATATTTTATTTTACCCTATCAAATAAAAAATTAAGTAAATTATAACAATTGAAGCTTTTTCCTATTTTGGTAAGTTAATCACTAATAATCTTGGCTAAAACAATAGTTATAATCTAAATATGGTTATAGTTAATAAATATGAATGATATTTTTGGAATGCAACATAGCTATCTATGGATGTGCATAAGATGTTGTCCAAGATGAAAATAATAATGGTCCCATATAGTTTTGGTCTTTGGCAAAGTTGAACATGAAATTATACATCAACATAGTTGGCTCAGTGACTCCAAGAATTAATAGTGCCTGACCACTAGAAATAGAATGTATGATTCCACAAATTAAAATAAATTCTAACATTTAAATTATAGGTCACATTACAATCTACAATAATCAAATTTTAAAATTGTTATTGTTAAGCACGGGATATAATAAGATGGGTGTGAATCAGTATATCATATATCTCATAAAACTTTCCCTAAATCAAATTCCACTTTACCAAACATTCAAGATATGCAATAAAACTGAAATAATAAACACACCAAACAAGATAAAGAGAGACACCAGATATAACGTGGAAACCCAATATGGGAAAAACCATGGAGAATAATCTCAAGTATATGAATGAGCACCAACTCAAACAATATTTGCAATCACTAACTTGTAGGAGCACCAACCTCTTTGTTGAGTACCAACATAGCAACAATTCATGAACACCAACCCATAAGAGCACTAACCCCTTTGCTGAGCACCAACACAACAACAATTCATGAGCACCAACCCACAGGAGCACCAACCCCTTTGCTGATCACCAACACAACAATAATTTGTGAGCACCAACCCATAGGAGCACCAACCCCTTTGTGTATACCACACAACTTTCTCTCAATGTTGTTATCTCAACAAATGATAGTTCATTACAACATCTCTTTCCTCTCTGACCTTTGCTCTTCTAAGCTAGATATAACAAATACAAATCATACTCATCTCTCACAATGCTCTTCTAAGCTAGATATTACAATATCAAATCAAACTCTCACTCCCATTATTACAAATGGCTTCTCAAGCCTTTATTTATAGTTTTCCAAATGACCTTTGGCCTTCTGCCTTTGTGACCCTTCAATCCTCATGGAAAATGGTGCCAAACTTGTATGACCCTTCATATCCTTGCCTTTGAAAAGTCATGTGGTGACCCTTCATGATCAAAAGCGTCCTTCCTTATTTTGTCTTTATCTTAGTGACTTTTCATATTCCTCAAAGTGTCCCTTCATGAGAAATTGTGCCCCTCCTCTTTTGTCTTCACTTGGTGACTCTTGGAATTCCCCAAGATGACTCTTCATGGGAAAATGCATCCCATTCTTCTTTTGTCTTTACCCCATGACTCTTTGACTTCTCCATGGGCCCTTCATTTATCTTATATGCAACCAAAAATATATTTATTAATATTAAATAAATATTAACACACATTAACCAAGATATATCTATTATAAACATTATTAAATGCAATGGGGCCTTTCTCACCAATAATGCCATCAATGACAATATTTTCAATAGTTATTTTGAAAGAATGAGTAGGAGATACACAGGATCCACAGGATCAATCCAGGAGAAAGAACCCACAACAAATAACCTGCAAATATTTCCAGAGAATAAATAAATTTGTCACACCTAAAAAATAGGTGATAATCCACAAATTTCTCTGTATATTCTCATTAATCTCTCGTTAATTTATCATATAATGAAAATTATTTATAATACAAATAGTTTGTTTCATGTTAACAAACTATTTGTAATGATTACAAAATAGAGAAAACAAACTATTTGTTTTCTCATACTACGAACAAATATATTGTTGAGAAATTCTCAATAATAAAATAAATTAACCGAGGTAAATAAATTTTACCCTCGGTAATAAATAACTTACCCTATTAACCCTAGGTAAGCTTAAATATGCATTATTCCAACACCCTCCCTTAAGCGAAACATAGGGAGAATGACAAACAAGGATGGGTCCCGGCTACTAGGCCTGATAAGGTACCCATGTACAAACCAATCAAAATATATGAAAAATAAAGGAAGGAAGGACTTCATGGGAAATCCCCCCAAGGACAACTTCCTTCACCCCAAGCATCGCTCACAACTGAAGATAGCGAGGAGAAGCCAAAGGTTTAGTGAAGATGTCTGCAATTTGCTCAGCTATAGGCACAAACTCCAAAGAAAGAACTCCATCCTGAATAAGATGTCAAATGAAGTGCATGTGAATCTCAATGTGTTTTGTCCATTGATGCTCAACAAGATTGCGTGAAATAGCAATCGCACTTTGGTTATCACACCAAAGAGTAGTAGGACCCTGCTGTGTGAAGCCAAACTCTCCAAGCAACTATCAAAGCCAAAGTATCTCCTGACTAGCTTTGATAGTACCTCGATACTTAGCCTCAGTAGAGGACAATGCAATAGCAATATACTTTTTGCATGCCCAAGCAACTGGACCTAAACCAAGTGTGAAAGCAAATCCACAAGTGGACTTGTGAGTGTCAACATCACCAGCCCAATTAGAGTCAGTGTATTCAACAAGCTGTGTAGAACTCTATGGTGTGTAATGTATACCAAAGTGAGTGGTGCCCTGAATGTAGCGCAAAATATGCTTGTTTACTTGCCAATGACTCTCATGAGGCTCATGTGAGAACCGAGAGGCAAGGTTCATAGCAAATGTGATGTCAGGACGGGTATGAGTCAGGTATAAAAGACTACCTACAAGTTGTCGATACAAAGTGGAATCAATAAGAGGAGTCATACAAGTGGCAGACAACACAATACCTAACTGATATGGAGTGGGTGCAGGCTTACAAGCAACCATGCCAAATCGATGAAGAAGATCTATCGCATACTTCTGTTGTCCAATAGAAATGCCCTCAGAAGATTGAAAAACTTGAAGACCAAGAAAATAATGTAGAAGTCCCAGATCTGTCATATCAAACCTATCTGCCAACTTGTCCTTGATGTCATGTATCAAGGAATCTGAACTGCCAGTGAGGATGAGATCATCAACATACAAAACCAAAATGACAAGCTCCTCACCTTGCTTTAGGATGTATACATTGTGATCTGACTCACAACGAATAAAACCAGAACTCAAAAGAAAACTATCCATCTTCTCGTACCAAGCTCGAGGAGCTTGTTTTAGGCCATAAAGAGAACGATGGAGTCTACAAACCAATGATGAGTCTTACACAAATCTTGGAGGCTGCTCCATATAGATCTCATGGAGATCACCATGTAAGAAAGCACTCTTCACATCCATCTGAAAAATAGACCAAGAATGTGAAGTAGCAAGAGAGAGTACAAGCCGAATAGAATCCATCTTAGCTACAGGGGCAAAGGTCTCAGAGTAATCAACCCCTTCAACCTATGAAAAACCCTTAGCTACTAATCTAGATTTGTACTTATCTACTGATCCATCTGTAGCATATTTTGTCCTATAGACCCATTTACATTTTACAAGTTTTCTTCCCTTAGGAAGAGGGACAAGATCCCAAGTATCGTTCTTCATAAATGAAGAATACTCATCATACATAGCAACATCCCACTCGAGTATACCAATAGCCTCAGAAAACAACACTGGATCATCTATACAAGCTTGTCCCAAAAGAGCAACACCAGATGTTTGTGAGTGAGTGCGACGAGAATCAGATGGATCACCAACAAAAGAACCAGCTACATGTAGAGTGTTCTTTGCCCATTTAGGCAAAGGTGGTGAAGAAGATGGTTGTGGTGGCTAAATAAGTGCAACATAATCATCATCAACAATAAAAAGCAAATCCTCACTATCCTCATTAGAAGAAGGAGGGGAAGAAGAATAACTAGATGTACACTCTTGTGGAGTGGGTAGCTCATCAACCTGAACATCCCGTTGAAACAACACATCATGTGTGACAGGATCAAAAAGATGGTAGGCTTTTACATTTTCACAATAACCAACAAAAATGAGTGGTTGGATTTTCTTCTCCAATGCTTTACATTTGTCATCAGGAATGAATGCCCATGCTTGACTCCCAAAGATGCAAAAATCTGAAATATCAGGCTTGATCCCAGACCAAGCTTCTTTTGGTGTCATATTTTGTACAACTTTGTGAGGCATACGATTTTGAATGTAGTTTGCATAATTTATAGCTTCATCCCAATATTGTGGACCCAAATTTTTAGAGTGAATCATACAATTAGCCATCTCTTTCAATGTTTGATTCTTCCTCTCTGATACACCATTTTGTTGAGGAGTGTGTGGTACAGTGAATTGATGTTGTATCCCATGCTCAATACAAAAATCATAGAAAGCACTACTGTCATATTCCCCCCCATTGTCAGTGCATATCTTCTTAAGAGGAAGAGATGATTGTTTTTCAACAAAGGCTTTGAAAGCCTTAAAAGTTTCAAAAACTTCACTTTTCAACTTGAGAAAATATACCCAAGTTTTACGAGTGAAATCATCAATGAATGTGAGTGCATATTTAGCCCTTGAAAAAGAACGAGTTGGAAAAGTCATCAAATCACTATGAACCAACCCTAAGGGTGCATTTGCACATGTGGCCTTACCAACTGGAAATGGATCCTAGTGCTATTTACCAACTAGACAACCAGGACATACCCCATCAATACATGAGACCTTAGGAAGGCCTTTTACAAGATGTTTTGTACTCATTTGTTGCATATATCCATAACTCAAATGTCCCAATCTCTCATGCCACAATTTGCTGAGATTATTACCATGTGCTATAAGTGAAGAACCAGAAGACATAAAAGACTCAAACTTATCAAAAGTATAGAGTCTTGCAGTATGGTCTGCTATACCTATAGCAACTATCTCACTAGGATAATTACATTCTCTTATTACAACATTATGTGAAGTAAACTCCATAATTTTACCAGTACCATAATTACATATTTGATATACAGAGAGAAGATTAGAAGATATTTGAGGTACAAGTAATACATTGTTAAAACATCCATCTTGTTTATCAATAGTACCTGATCCCAAGACTTCAATCTGTGAGGAGTTACCCATAACAATATGTGATGTGCTGCAATCTGTAATGGAAGACAATAGATCCTTAGAATGTGTGAGATGGTGAGAAGCACCTGAGTCAAAAATCCACTGATCCTGACATGAAGATATAGCCTTGGCTAAAAGTGCTTTCCTTTTTCCTGTAGAAGTAGAAGGAGATGGAGACGGAATGGAAATTTTGTGTTGTCTGACCACTGCCTCTAATGCTTCCATCTTCTTAAAACATCTACTTTCATCATGATTAGGACCACCACAAAAATTACATGGACCAAATGTTTTCTTCTTTTTCTTAAAGGACTTTTTGGTCTTAGTAGATTTAGAATGATGAGGTGATTGGGTGGTGGACTCTGGAGGGTTATTTGAAGGTGCTTGCTTTTTAGACTTAGGTGAAGGTTTTCCTTTAGAAGAATTAGCAACTAGAGCATGACTAGGACCAGGTAGAGCATCTAAGGCCATTAATTTTGTTTGCTCCCTAGTCAATCTTTCACAAAAAACTTCAAAGGAAGGCCATTTGAATTCATCACCTAATGTATCCATCATAGTATAAAAAGCAGAGGAAAAAACACTATATGGTCCTTTCAAATTTGACAAAATCATGAAAATGCACTCCTGATCACTTTTATCTTTGTCACCAGCTTTCAATTGTGACCTTATAAATTTGAATTTTGCTAAGAATTCATCTATTGAAGGGAAATCTGATGGAGAGAGAGTACTCAATTCTGCATCTAATTGCAAAATTTTAAACTCATTAACTTTGCCAAATAGGTTTTTAAATTTTTCCCATACCTCTTTTGGCGTAGTAGCATCTGCAATGTGAAATTGAAGATTATCTGAGACATTGAGGCAAATCAATCCAAGAGCCTCATCCTGCTTACATCCATATGCATATTTGTCTTTTTCAGTGGTGAATGTTGCAGGTGTCGTTTCAGAAAAAATTCTCCATAAGCCCTTTGATTGAAGGAGTTGTTGCACTTTTGGCTTCCAAACATGGTAATTTTTATAATTTAGAGGTTCAAACAATCGATATTCCATTCCTGAGGAAGATGATGAAGTTGACAAGAACAATCTAGACATTTGTTTTTCCTCAAAAAACACCCCTCCCATTACAATTTAACATCTCCCGACAAAAAAAAAATTTAGCCTTGGCTTATACAAAATTAAAAAATGGCTTTATGCAAAAAAAATGTAGGGGAATTTGACCCCAAGACCTCCTCCCTACAATTTTTTAACAAAATATCTCTAGCCGTTTTAGCAAAGTCAAATTTGAACTTTCAAAGCTAGAGACTTGCATTTAAACCACTAAAAATTAAAATAATTAATTAAAAAAAAAGCCAAAAATGACTCACACATGTGAGATATTAGCTGAATAATCTTTGGCTTTATCAAAAATAAACTCTTTTTCCAGCAAGGCGTGGTGGTCAGGAAAATATTTGAGAAAATTTGTAAACACAGCCAAGGAAAAAACACCTTTCAGCAATGCAGAATGGCTCCACTGGATCTGCCAAAAGGACTGTATGGCCTACTCCAAATCAGTCCTTCTCAGCATGAAATGAAAGCTTTGGAATTATTCTATCACATTAAATTTTTATATTTTGATTTTATATAGAATAAGGCATTCAAAAATGATAAATTCGTACGGCTATACAGCAGGCAAAAAAACAGTTTTTAAATTTCTGTTGTTGGCTTCCAAAATGTTGTACATCCTGATCCAAATTCGTCAAAATTTATATGGATAGAAATATATAAGAGTCATATTTCACTAACAGGTCTCATATTTGAAAAAATTCAACCGTACGATCTACCGCATCAGAAAAAAGAACAGCAATTGCAGTCTACCAACAGGAACCAGTCTGCAAGTTTTGAATGAAAGAGCTGTACGTCCTGATCCAAATGTGAAAATTCAAATTGAAATGGATTCCTGACTTGATTTCCTACACCTCCAAGAAAAAAAATCTGATTTTGGAAATCTTTAAGGTCATTTAATGAGAATAAAGTACAAAATTTTTCAAAAAAAAACTAGTAAATAAGAACCAGAATTTGAGAGAATTAAAAATATCTGTAACACATCAATAAAATAATATTTTTGAATGTGTTAAAATATGAAAAAATTTAGGGAAGAGGATCTTCAACTAGAACTCCAAGCTCTGATACCATGAAAGAATGAGCAGGAGATACACAGGATCCACAGGATCAATCCAGGAGAAAGAACCCACAACAAATAACCTGCAAATATTTCCAAAGAATAAATAAATTTGTCACACCTAAAAAATAGGTGATAATCCACAAATTTCTCTGTATATTCTCATTAATTTCTCATATAATGCAAAGTATTTATAATACAAATAGTTTGTTTCATGTTAACAAACTATTTGTAATGATTACAAAATAGAGAAAACAAACTATTTGTTTTCTCATACTACGAACAAATATATTGTTGAGAAATTCTCAACAATAAAATAAAATAACCGAGGTAAATAAATTTTACCCTCGGTAATAAATAACTTACCCTATTAACCCTAGGTAAGCTTAGATATGCATTATTCCAACATATTTTTTATATTCATTAAGTTTAGAAAAAAAAAACATCATTAATTACTACTAGAAACTTGTATTATTATCCAGTTGTTTCATAAATGATATCATTGGAATCATTGATGCAAATAATATGGAAGTTGTGGATACAAAGATACTAAGTATGAGAAGGAATAAAGAATCAGCTATTATGGTAATTATTTATGGGTTATTTTTCACCAATTAGCTAATTTTTGTCATTTTTATAAATTTTAGAATTGTTGATTAGACTTTTTTTTAATAAAGTTTTCTAATTATTCCTCTACAATAAAATCAAAATTTTTGAAGTGCCTTACCAAGTAACCTTATTTGGTGTTTTAGTGTGAATTTGCATTTACAAGTTAATTAAACCTATCTAAATCATTAAATTCATCAAAATATTATATTAACAATAAATTTTGTGTTTTTTAAATTAAAAACATACAATATATTACATTAAATAAAAATAATAATATATGTCTGATAAAAAAGATAGGTGGTAAGGAATCCTACCCCGAGAAAAAATATACAACAAAAATAAAATCAACTACTTAAAATAAGAAATTAAATTCTACAATTTCAATTACTATTCTCATATAAAAATATTCCCTTATAATTTAATACTTGCGAAAATAAATTCATTCCATAGAATTTTCCATTGGTGAGTATCCAATTTGATACTTATAATTTGATATTTTTGCAATCAACTTATCAAGTGTTCCAAGTACCAAACATAAATCTCAATAAAAATTAATTTCTCTCTCTTCATGTTAGAATAAACAAATTTCTAGACCATTTTTGAATTCACATCTACCGATATCATGAGAATCGTACAAGTAAATTTTATTTTTTTTAAAATGGTGCATCCAATTTACATCAATGGCTAAAATAAAGTAAATAAAATTCAATATAGATCATATAGAGCACCTAAAACCTACAATTAAACCACTAGTCCAATCTTTCTTGTAACACAATAATCTTCTTTCGAGATAATTCTTTGGGCTTTATATTGGTACAAACATCCCCTCCATTAAAAGGAAGGGATAAGAAGTAGAAGAGGAATAACACTTTTATTTCACATTTGGATTGTGAACAAATTAATACCAAAATAAAATGCTAACACAATCATGGAACCTTGGTAGGTAGTTGGATTTAAATTTTTAGGGCCATTGAACATATATTAATTAGGTTAATTTCATTACTTTGTTATAATTACTCTTATTATGTTTCCTCCAAAAATTTGCATGAATGTTAATATGAGCTTGATCTTGATGTTTTAACAACAATAATTCTAATTAAATAGCATCAATATTATATGATTATTTTTCAGTGGCATTAAATCCTATCTTCTTTTCACCTCAAATATTAATTGTTTAGTCAAATTCCAAACTTATGTTGTGTTCACATGGAGGCAATTTTGTGAGATCTTCTAAAAAAACCTAAGTTTTGTGAGATGTTTTTATGGATTTCACTGGAAAAAATTTGATGAATACATGAAAACTTATAAAAGTAATTTATAAACTTAAAAATATTAATAAAATAAGAAACATAAAGATTAGATGGTTGAATAGCTTTAACAAAAACTAGTTTGTTTAAATAACATCATCACTATTCCTTTGATATACAATTAATGGTAGACACTTATAACTTTTCCACAGATTACATATTGGGTTCCATAGAATAAAAAGAAATGCCAGAAATCATAAATAAGTGTACATGTGGATTATGTCTCATTTTCTTGGATTAGTTATCTTCAACAAAATCTAATATCATCCTCCAAATAAACATAACCAATTCTATCCATGGTTGGGTTGACCTAGGGGAGTGGTTGTAAAATTAATTTTAAGACAAAAGTGACCATCTTACCCTCATAGAGTAGCTCACTACCATTAGATTAACTCTACATCAACTTATGACTAATTTTAACTTGAGATTTCAAAGGACATCAGACAAATTTCCTCCAGTGGTCAAACTCTTGACTCATGTTACTTTCCTATATTTTTTAAGGGATCTAGATAGTAACCTTATTGTCATGGTTCAATCCATGGGTGGAAACACTCTTCCAAGTGCATATGAACTCACTATAAGGGTACAAAACTGCTTAGTCCAAGCTAGTAAAATCAGACCCATGCTTCTAATGCCCCTATTGCCTAAGCCTCTATACAATCAATCCACTTTAGCCTATGTTCCTAAAATTTCCATCCAATACATCCCATTTACAGTCACTCCTAGTGAGTTATAGGAATTTAAATGTCTCATATAAGGTTTAGGAAATGAACTAGTGACCTTGAATAAGTAACAAGTACAATAGAATACACCCTTTTAGACCTTCAGCAACTCATATCAACCTCCTAATAAGAATACTTATGCAAATATATTAATTTAACATGCTCTCAAGGTTTAACATACATCAAAAATTTAGTAGTGGGAAGTTAGATTACCTCCATTAAAGGAAAAACTATAGAAAAAACAAAGTTTGATACCCTTCTCTTAAATTGGGAAGAAGGAGACTTTGGAGACATGAGTCTTAAAGAAGAGATATCCTTAGAAGCTTACTAATTTCATGAATAATAGGACTCTACTATGCCTAATATAGATTAACAAGTCATAAATGAGATTGTTTCTACCCATGAGGTTGTTACTCTTATTAAGTAATATCTAGATTCTTCATTTGATGATTGGGAAAAAAAGGTGATATGAGTTTGGCCCATGTGATTATACAAAATAAGCAATCATCAATTATTTGCATAAGGATGACATTATTAAATATGATATTGCAAATCCTTAATAAGATAGTGATGCATGAAAGTAGTGGTTTGACATATTTGAGGAGTTTGAGGCTCTTAGCAATCCAATAACCCCAGTAAAAGAAGATTAATTTGGTATTTCTAACTTCATGGAGATAGAAAGCAAACAAAAGGATCTATGGAAATAATGCTTTGAATTCATTGATTAATTTGAAGCTCTGAGTAAGCTAACAAAGTTTGAGATCCAAAATAAGGACATTGAGGTAACTACAATAATAAGTGAGGATTAATTTGAGTCACCCCAATTCATCATGAAGAAGCATGAGTAATTACTATGAGGTGGAGTTCATCACCAAGGACATCCTCCTAAAAGATACTAAGTTAGGTCACTAATATCAAGGAAAATCCTTAACTTACCCTTGCTAGTCATATGGTTATATGTTCATGAGAAGTCATAAAGATCTCAGAGGTTTATGCTTTAACCCAAGTGGAGTATAAGTTCTAATTTCAACATGTACATAGTAGTGTATCCTATTTGTTATTCTTTCACCCCTAAGTATTTTTGCACATGTTGTTATTGTTCTTGATTATTATTTTTTTATTTTTGAGGTATTTTCAATCATCTTAAATATATTCCAATAGAGTGTCTCTTTTAGTTTGAGTTCTTTCTTGACTCCATGCATAATGGATTTGATGAAGAAACTATTCTAAGTGTTTAGATAGGAAAATACCCATGGGAGGTCACCAAAATTTTGGCTATCCTAGCCACCCTTGGTCCCTAGAATATTTTCACACTTGGAGAGGGGTAGTTTTTGAAAAAAATAGTTGAGTATGACCTCCTTATAAGCAAATTACTGATGACTATTTCATTCAGACCTTGGGCATATTTAAAGACTTAGGTTGGCATGATTTTCCATCAAAAGTATATGAAAAGTCTTATGTAAAATCATTAAAACCTTGTCAAATATCTATTCTGTAACTAATGATTTCAAAATATTCCCAATGTAAGATGTTGTCAAATATATTGCATAGTTTCACATTTGAACATGAGTCTTTTAAATTTTATTAAATGGGATATGTGTCTGAAAGGGGCTTGTAACAACTTGTTAAGTTTCATAACCCCTCATTATTTTCTAATCACCACTTATAAATTTAAATCAAGGTTATAAGTAAAGAAAAGGGTATAAAGGTTATTTTCCATATATTGAGGGTGAGATCAATGCACTCATTACCCAACTAGAGTCATTAAGGTTTTAATCCTATATTAATCATCATTGGCCATTTTTAGTGCACAAATGTTGACTTGGTCTAGTCTTTAACCCTAAAAAATCCATTTAAGATACCCCATACACTCAATGGGACCACTAACTCATCCACAAATGAATGACTCATCATGATCTTCAAATAAACATCTTTTTCTAACATCTAAATTCCTCTCAAAGAGAGATTTTGTAGGTCTTCTAGGTGAATATTGATTAATGAGATGTCTCAATCATGAATGAGATACACAAACCTAGGTCTTAAGTTTCATAAGTCAAGTTAAACATGAAAAAAAATTGTATGCATAATTTTAGGTAGAGATGGACTAAGTAATAAAGGTCCAAGATGGAGTTTGAAATCAAGAAAACCCTATACTGACATCTAGGCATAAAACAAATCTCATCATGAGCCTGGCCTATGAGATAAAATGGAGAACTTATGATTAAAAGAAAAAATTGTAGGTTTTTTAGATAAAAAACTAAACCTTTAAGAGGTGGTTATAATCCTTCATCATGGGATAAATTTTCAAGGATCTCATACACCATTTTTCAAGCCTTCATGGTCTTTAGAAAAGGGAAATGGGTTGCACAATTGCCTAAGCAAACCTGTAACCAACTTGTAGATTTCATCAAGTGATATTTTTATCCAAAAAGTGCATGGATCTATGAAAGTTCATGATGGAATCATTAATGCCATATGATATTTTCTTATGGTCCTAATATGCACCAATAGTGAATAGATTACATGTATCTAACCTCAAACCTGTATACACAAAAATTATGAGAGTTTCTAACAATTAGCCATGTTTTATCTACCTTATACATATGCATGGGTTAGATCAAGGTTTCAAATGAGTTAAGAGGTTCCCTAGGCATCCATAATTAATTATTATATTATAGGAGGATATCATAAGCATGTTGCGTATAGGACAAGACTACAAATAGGCCTAAAATGTCCTTTAAACCATGGGACTTTGAAGTTATTGAAGCATGGTAATAATTTAAAACTCTCCTAAGACCCCCTTTAGGTTAATAAAAATTTCACAAAGATGTTGACACTTAGGTTGAACTAGGAAAACTTCAAATAAGTCTACTTTGCAGGGCTTGACAAGAAGAGGGATACTATTTTTTCTATTTTCAAATTATATAATTCTCCAAAAGCCTCCATGTCTTTTTTAGATTATTGAAATGTCATTAGATCATGTGGAAAACATATGAAGGTTCCATATTATCAACCCTAAACATTTTATTATTGTTAATCCAAAACAAAGACAACAAAGGTTCAAGCTATAGATGGCTTATATAGACCTACAATCATAAAAAGGAAGGTTTCTTAACATGTTCGATATATTTCCCATTTGAGTAAAATATCATAAACGAGTAAAAAGATCCATCTAACTCTTAATTTCTTATAAACAAGGGTGTAAATCTCTTGAGATCCATTCTCAAGTTTCAACAAGGTTAAAATCTTGGCAAAAGATGCTTGTATAATTTATAGCAAATAAGAGAGGTTTTCAATGCATTCTAAGAGGTCCTAATGAGGGAAATGATTAAAACAATCCAAAATATCACCCCTCTTACTCCCTATGTCTCTCAAACAAGGTGAAAAATCTTATGATCTTTTTTCAAAGTGTTAATGAGATTACAATCTAGAAAAGATATGTATAGGCTTGCACACTAAGAAAAGGAGGTTGTTAATGCATTCTAGAATGTTTTTATTTAAAATGGAGTCTCAAACAAGAAACAATCATGCAATGTGAATCTTGAGTAAAATCTTCCTTGAAGCAATACCATATGAAATATGTTACAAGACAAATAAAAGGAGATTAAGATCATTGCCAAATCTATAGAAAAGGTGAAGATGACATTTCCAATTTTTAAGGAGCTACAATATTTCTCAAGGCCTCTGAAGCCCTTTTCATATCTTATTAAGTGCCTAGATGTTATGATAGGTATTGGAATGCTCCATGACATCATGAAAAGGTTATATCTAAACCTTAAGACCCTTCCAATGGAGTTACAAGTCTAGATTTTGGAATTAGTGTTATGATAGTAAAAATGAGAGTCTTCATCTACCATTGAGGATTGTTCAAGTGCTAAAGATAATTGTAAGAATCGACCAGGTATATTTATAACCATAAATAATCATTAAAATTCCATTATAGTTCAAAAAAGGTGATGTATTAAAGAATTTTTTTCTCAGATATATGCCTAGGTGCATTTTCTACCTAGGGTTATAAGAACTAAGAAAACCTCATATATTTTATTTTACCTAGTGAAAGTTGATGTAATTATGGAGGGAGTTATAAGAGATTATTTTTTATGTGTGAGGTGATATAAGGTTGATAGGTTTATTCCAAAAAAATTATGTGAGTTACAATGTTTGTAAACCTAGAAAACACATTCAAAACCCTATTAATTTTGAGTTTTGACCCATTAATGAGTTAGAAGGTGATGTATGGGAAAGATGTTGAGTTAGTTGAAATCATGATGAGACAAAGGAGATTATAATATCCTTACTAACTAGTACAAGCCTAAAGATATATGTTTTAAATTTGAGATATCAAGGTTATAGAGCAACAAGTTCTTTATAAGCCCTCATAGTAGTTACTTTTTAAAATGCATGATTGAGTCCTAAAATTCAAATAGGAGAGGAAACTCACATAAAAGTTTGGAAAACATTTTAAGTTTATAACACCAAGGCTATAGGCCTAAAATATTCTTAACATACCTCATTATATTAAATATTATAGGGTTGGTTGAGTAAGATGCAAAAGTTAGAAACTTCAAGAAGGATTCCCTTGGCTAATAAGAATTGAAGTAGTTTCCAAGGCATTCCAATAGTGATGTATCAAAGGACACTTCAAGCATGTTTTGGTATAAGAAAAGATAGGGTTAGTAAGGTTATGGATTATAGTGATAAGAAATTTATCCATGATTACAAGATTATAATTCATACCCAAGCTATGTTAACACAAGATCTTGAAGTATGAATCAAGTGTAATTAGATCTAAATTATATCCTGACTCAGGAATCCATGTGTAAAAAAATTTGTAGGTGGGTTTTATGATCTAAGACATCTAAAGGAACTTATAGGCCATTATTCAAATCAAAAAATATCAAGTCTACAAACCTATCTCATTATTTCATAGATAAGAAAGGAGATAATGCATAGTGATGTTGAAGTTTGCAAGTATAAAGACAAATATTCTAGGCATGTTTGAAAGTGACAAAGCTGACATAATTAGACT